>JAJOOO010002816.1:0-62911 GCA_029582685.1 Solanum piurae
AATTGGATATAATCGTGGGTTAAAGTAAAGTCTAAACCATTTTCCTTGTGGGATCGACCCCAACCTACAAGTTGGGTTCTTTACTTGATAACGATCGCTTACGCTTCTTTAGGGAGGTGTAATTTGAGCGTACCCTTAAATTTTATGCTCTATGTGTTGATGGGTTTTGTAACTTTTGGCGAGAAGTTGAAGGTCGCCAAAGACCTTCGGCAACTCGCCGAAAGTCTCTTTTTATCCTTGTCAATTCCCCTGGATCTCTGTGCACTGTAACTTTCAGTGGACTAACCCTAGATCGCCGAATGATATCGGTGACTCGTCGAAAGAGTCAGCGAAGCTTACCAGCAACTGATCTCCCATGCTTTTTTCAAATGTTTCTCTAACTTCTCTTCGAGATTTTGCAGACATGACTAAGTCTGAAGCTGCTGAAAGAATAACTCCAGCTCAAGAGAAGTCCAAAGGGATTGCGATAAAGGAGGATATAATTACGTCGAAAGGAAAAGCTTCGAAACTACCCACAACTACTGGGAAAGGCAAGGGTAAGAGACCCACATCTGCTAGGAAAACCATTACCCTAGACCCTAATTTTCCTTCATGGGCTAGGGGATTTTGCAGAGCGGTGCATGTCTTTCTTCTAGAATCACACTCAACAGACCTTGGTGAATCTGGCACTGCTGTTCCCCCAGAGAGGACCTCGGGAACTTACGCCCAGGCTCAGGGTGAGGCATCGAGCACTGATGCCCAGACAGACGAAGCGACTGCATAGATAGGACCCCCTCTTTACCGCTCTCTGTTTTGCTTTATTTGCATTTGAGGACAAATGATGTTTATTTGTGGTGGGGTGAGGCCCACCTTTGTGTGCTTTTATTACTGATGTTTTGATTGAAGTAGTTGAGTTGTGAGCTTGAAATTGTATTTTATACTTCTTTTTGTGGATGTTTGAGCTTGTGGCTCTTTTTCTTTTTATTGCAAACTCTTCCGAAAAATTTTAAATTTTTGCCACCTATTGTCCATGTGAATGTGACTGTTCTTCAGCAAATTTGAGTCTCGATTTTGATCAATATCGATGACTCAAATAGTGCTCATAATCAAACGAACATGAATGTAAGGCAACAATGAGACTAATTGAAGTTGCATAGATAATATATGAACTCTTTGCATCTCGTTGTGATTAGCCATGTATCAAATCGATTCTCTTGTGATGACCATTGCACACTAGTGAAAGTATGGAGTCTTGTTTGACTTTAGTGTCGATGCCTTGTGTGATGAGCTTACTGTGAACCATGCAGGATAAAACCTAGAATTTGCTCCGTTGGTTTGGTCGACTAAATAAGGTTATCTCTTGATATGATCTTAGGCAACTTTGAAGAGTGTGAGCCAATTTGACATATACCTCGTTTGTGGCCTACCTCGTGAGTGTGTGAACCTCTTTTGAACACCCCTTGAGCCTTATCTTTCTTTGGATGAAACTTGATGAAAACTAGACCTCTCTTAATCCACTACCTATAATCCTCTTGATTTGTAGTTGATTGAATAGCCAACTTAGGTCAAAAGCCTAAGTTGGGGGTGTGGTGAAAATATAAGGAAAGTCAAGAAGTGCAAGGAAAGTCTCCTTTAACCCATGGTGTTGAGAAAAATGGAACCCAACCATACAATAAAAAAAATAAGAGAAAAAAAGAAGAAAAGAATGAAAAAGAAAAGTTGTGGAATAAAATACAAAAGGAATGGGGTTCCAAACAATCCATGGAGAGTGAATAAAGGGATAACTTATGAGCATTAGCGAATTGATGAAAGAAGAGGAAAGGGAGTGTTGTGAGCACCACATTTCATGAGGATGAAAGTCACTGATCCTAAATGACCATACCTTTGCACTCAGCCACATTACAAGCCTTGTAAAGACCTTTTTGATCTTGAGTGAGCTGAAATAAATGTCGATTGGAAAATACATGCAAACCTATGGGTGAAAGCATGCATATATAGTGTTCTTCTTTTTGAGTGTGAGCGTTGCATTTGATTTCAAAGTTGTATATGATTAAACCTTTGTGTGTGGAAATGGACTCATCCTTTGTGTGAGGGCATGCGAATACTTTTGTTGAGCTTGAACTTGCATATGAAGCAAGTATTGCGAGCTTGAGAATCTTTGTTAATGGTGTATCACAACTTGAATCTTTGGGTACACAATTGATCCTTGCTTGAGTAAATTGAGTCTTGTTGTGTACATTCATGATCGAGTCTTGTGTAGCACTGTTTGAGACATCCTTTTTGAACTGCTGAACTTCATTTTTACTTGAGGACAAGCAAAATTTTAAGTTGGGGGTGTTGATGAGTCCACAAATTGGACTCATTTAGGGCTATATTCTGATAGAATTAGTGTCCTCAAATGCATATTTTATCTCAATTTTTGATGAAAACCCTTAAGTTTCAGGTATTTGGAGTTTGAGGCATAACATGGACACTACTTGGCACGAAGGAACAAGGCGGCTGAAAAGAACGAAGAAATGAAGGCCTGAAGATCGTCGAGCCCAGTTGGCGAGTCGCCAATCGGCCTGGAGATCGCCTTTTGTTCCAGTGTGTTGAGCCCTAAGGGAAAGATCAAGTTGGCGATGAAATGGAGCAGTCGGCGTGTCACTGAGTAGTTCCGCGAATCAGTACCATATCACCCAACGCCTCAAAATGTGAAGAGGTTGAAGCCTAAAGTAAGAAGGCGGTGAAATCGACCAAAAGGCAGATCGCCGAGTGTATCGGCGATCCTGACTAACTGCACCGAGTGATCTGCTACAACACAAATTTTTAAACACTATAAATACTTATTTAAATTGTTAACTTAGTATCAAGTCATAGACAATTTGTATTCAGACTTGGAATATTTTCAGTTTCAAGTTTTAGAGGGTTTTGGAGACTTTGTTCTAAGACCTTGAAGATTCAAAGGGTTTCAACTCCAAGAAATTAGACGTGGGTCTCGAAGATTATTCACTCTTGACGTGTTTTAAGACTTAATTCTTCAAACCCAGTTGATGGAAACGGATATTGGTATAAATTTTTATCTCTTTTACATGTCTAGCTAAAACCCTAATTCTTGGGGTGTGATTTTGTGAATATAGGTTAGATTATCTGTTAGGTCTTGCTTGTTGATGGTTTATTTTTTGTTTAAATGTGATTTCGTTTAGTAGTTGTGTATGAACTTAATGGAATTATAGTTGCAAATACGATTTCATCTTAGTGTTTTTGACTTGCTCGAGAGAGAGGTCATAAAACTAAGACTACTAAATTAACAGCTGGTGGTATTGGGTCGACATGGGTTCAACTCGAGAGAGTGAATCCTAGTCCTTCTCCCACACATTCAGCTCGAGAGAGTGAATGGGCTAAGGCGGTGGTTGTGCTTAAAGCAACAACTCAGTGTTCGAGAGAAACCGAGTTGATTCAGGGTAAGTTGCTCGAGAGAGAATTTACCCCCACTATAGTCTAGCCTAGTCACAATACTCAACAATTTACTTTCAAAAGCATGTACCCGATAATTTAGTCTATCCCATATTCCTATCACATCCCAAGAATCTCGTCTCTCTATCTAGTTTTCTTATATTTTTGTTGTTATTTTTTATTAGCATAATACAAACCCCCATTGATAATTGACGTTGGCGTCACCCCTTTTAGATTTAGTATGTTTATATTCGATAATGTCTATAGCTATGACTAATTAGAACATAATTTTATTTTTCTATAAATTCTCAAAACCACTCCCTTGGGACTTGACCCCAACCCTTGGTTGGGTTACTTTACTATTGTACGATCGTAGACACTTGAATTGGAATTTGTGTCTTGATTACTCAAACATCAGTGACCACCTTGTGAGAGTGTGAACCTTGCTTGGCACCATTTGAGCCTATCCTTTTATTTGAATGAAACTTGAACCCAATTGACCCTTTTTTTTCCCACCTAAAACCTTCATGGAGCATTGGCTATTTTCAATATCCAACTTAGGGAAAAAACCTAAGTTGGGGTGTGGTGAAAAGGAGGAAATCAAGAACTTTGTGAAATTCGTCTTGAAGGAGCTTGTTGAAAAAGATGGAACCCCTTCGTGTAAAAAAAATAGAAGAGAGAAAAGTGAAAGAAGAAAAAGATCGAAAAAAGAAAAGAATTGTTGAAATAAAGTGTGTGCAATAAGCAAAAAGGAATGGGGAATCCAATGAATCACATTGAAAAAGACATAGGGTGGATTGTGAACATAGAAAAGAGTCGAAGAAAGGGAAAAATAATGAAATGCAGGTCATATTTCATGAAGGTAGAAGTCAGTACTTAGCCAAAAATGATCATACCTTTAGCCTCAGTCCCGTTATAAGCCTGAAAGACCTTTGTGATCTTGAGTGAGCTTATGACCATGTTGATGGGAAAATACAGGCAAGTCTATGGGCAAAAGTCATGTATGTGTTTATCGTTGAGAGAGTGAGAGTTATTTGTGATTCCTACATTCTGAAAACTTAATTATCTTTGTGTGAGTATGGAATCATTCTTGTTGTGAGGGCATTCAAATGCTTTTATTGAGCTTGAACTTGCATTTGAAGATAGCATTCTGAACTTGAATTCTATTTGATGATGGCTAGTCACAGTTTGAAACCTGGAGTGCACAATTGAACATTGCATAATTAGATTGAACCTCATGTGCATACATGTTGAGTCTGAAGTAGCACTACTTGTAGACATTCCTGTTGAACATATTGATCTTGTGTTTTACTTGAGGACAATAAAAAGTTTAAGTTGCGGTGTTGATGAGTCGGGGATTTCAACTCATTTGGGGATTTATTTTTGCAGTGTTATTGTCCTCAATGCTTAATTTATGCTCTAAACTTATGTTAAAGTGTTCATTTGCAGCAATTAAGGCAAAAGAGAAAGGCAACAACATTACCGAGCAAAAAAGAGCGAAACAAACCTGAAGAAGCAGAAGAAAAACAATCCTGGTGATTGCCAAGACTACTCGGTGAACCGTTGAGTGGTTCTTCAGCTCGCCACATGTTACAGTGTGCCAGCCCTGTGGAAAAGCCAACTTTGCGATTGAAATGGAATCTCGGCGAACCACCGAATGGATTGGCGACAAGGATCTTGATCACCTAAAGTTACAGAAGTCCAATGGTGAAGAGGAAAGTCGTGATGGCGATGGACAGGGATACTTGGCGCATCGCCAACCTGGTTGCCGATGCTAGACTAATACCGCCGATCAGTCCAAAAGATGAAAATTTAGAAGAGTATATTATTTTTAAAAGAGTTTTGAGGTGGGATTTGAGTTCTTGGAGTTCCGAAAGTTGAGACACATTCTAACTCTGGGGTTTTGATCCAGACATTTTTCTTAGTAATTTTTTAGTAGAATTTTGAATTGGGTTTTGATTTTAAGTTGATTCCAAGCATTGGAAGAGTGGAATTTTGTTACCCAGCTGATGGACAATCTAGTTGGTTATACTTTCTTACTTTTTATGATATGTTGCTAAAATCCCCATTCTTGGGGGTGAGATTATGTGATTAATTACTCTAATTAGCTTATGGGTATTTTGATTTACTTATTTCAATAATGATTTGACGTGGGTTTGATTGACAGTTGTATTTTAATCCTTGAATTATAGTTGCTAATGTAATTCTAATTTGGTATTCTAGGCTTGCTTGAGAAAGAGGTTTTATAATTAAGGCTATCGATTGATGATTTTAGTGATTGGGTTATCGTTGATTCTGCTCGAGAGAGTGAATCTAAATTTGATCCTACCAATCTAGCTCGAGAGAGTTGATTAATTAAGGTATTGGGCTGATCATAGTGTTATGCTGGTCGAGGTTCGAGAGAACTCGCCTGAACCATGTTAGTTGATCGAGAGATGGCTATCATAGTCAAAGCCTAGCCTACCCACTAAATTTAAACGTTTGTTAGTATATTAGTATCACTCATATAGAGAAATTAGCAATTAATCGATCACATCCCCTAGAGTCCCTCTCTACTTGATGACTACCCTGTTTTTGTAGTTGTTAATTGCCACTCTAAACCCCCCATTTGACACTAGTTGTAAACCCCGTTAATTTACTTTAATAGTTTCAACAATGGTTACTTCTACAAATGACTAGACCACACTTTTTACTTCATAATTGAATTTCATTCCGTATCACGCCCTGTGGGATCAACCCCAACTCTTTGTTGGGTTTATAGTTCATTGTGACCGCCTACACTTAGAATTGGCTGAAGTGTATTTGAGCATTATCAATCAACAACATGTCCTTGTTGAAGGTACATGTTACACTCAAACTAAATGATCTTGGGGTAAAATTTAGGGTGCATATTTTTTGCTTGTTGATTGCGATAGGTTTGTTGGTTTACTCTAGGAATTGAAAGGGTGTTTTTCCTCTATGTGGAAATGTATACTACTCATTTGCATCACCGTGTCATCCTAATTGCGTAACATTTACAATTGGGAACTAGGATAAAACGTGTACAATATGGGATATTAAAACTACTTTGAAGGGTAACATTGGAGCTATTTGGTCAATTTGCTACATGTATGATGTTAGATTTATGGGTATGGTAGAGTCTATAGAATTTGTCCACATTTTTATGTAAAAATGTAGATATGAGGTGGAGTAAGAAATTAATTTCTTTGGTGAGATATTATGAGTATCTTTTAGTCCTTATATAGAGTCCTTTATCATTGGTGTGTTGAATCGCACCTTTAGTAGTCTCCTTGAGTTTGGGCGATGACATAACTATTCATACCTTAATGCAATAATATGAGAACTCTGAGTGTAGAAATGGATTATATTTAGGTTCATATTTATTCATTGTGCTATTTGTAAGCTAGACAATCTATGTCATTTTAAGGATAAAACTGAGTGTGATCTCCTTCATAGCACCAACCACCTATTTTGAAAAGGATTAGTATATAAAATCTTACTTGGCACAAAAAGGTGTGGCCTAGTGGTCAATTAAGTGGTTGACAATCCTAGGACTCATGTTCAAAATTCAACGGAGACAAATAACACTAGGTGATTCTTCCCAACTATCCTAGCCTTTGTGGACAAACTTTTATGTTACCAATTTCTATGGGAGGCATTAGGTCTCCTGCAAACTTAGTTGAGATGTATGAAAGTTGGTCCGAACACAACGGTCATAAAAAGTAGAAGTCAACTTGGGAAAGGGTTGTAATGTAGTATCCTTGTCGAAAAGGAGTCTATAGTAGTATCTATAAATAGGATCTCAATATTATAATGTAGATATACAATTTAATAATATTTTCTAAAATATTTCTCACATTCTATTGGATTTTCTACGATCCTTGAAAGAATCAAATAGCCTCCGCTGCTGGCAGGAAGTTATAACTAATATATGTCGCCCATCTTTCCAATGGTTATATTAACAAAAGTAGAGCCAATGATTTATGCATGAATCCCGTATTCACGGGAAGCAAACTCAGCCAGATAGATCATCGTGCATCAATTTCTGGCAACTTTCTAATGTAGGGTGCTTGTTATATCATGATTTCAGATGGAATGCAAGATATGTTACATAAAAATTCTCTCACTGCCAATTGAGAAATTTGGTATGGGCATCTTTTTTGGAGGATGTATACCTGATGTCTATTTTTTTGTATTCATTGGTCATTATTGACATGCGCAAAAACTAAATTTGTCAATTTATCAAAGCATGTAGGGTCGCTCAAGAAACATCCAGAAAGCTCTTAAGAGGTATTTATGAAGACTCGAGTAAGCCTCCTTTTATGATAGATAAGTTGCTTGTGGTTGGTGGATTGCAAGGAAACAAAACGTCAAGTATTAGGCTAAAACTGAAGTTTACTTTTGTTCTCGGCTGATGTATAACAATAATACCATTGCCACTACTATTGTGATTAACAACATTGTAGTGGTGACTTGCATTTTATAACTTTAAATAATGATTTTGGTATTAGAGATTTCAATTTGGAGAAATTTCAACTATACAATGATTTCATCCTAGATTTAGAGATAGCCATCGAGTGATAAGTGATTCACTAGCCAGGGAAAATGGAAATGGTTAGACAATTGAAATTTCTCCAAATTGAAATCTCTAACTCCAGAATTATAATTTGAAGCTATAAAATAAAGTTCACCAGAGGCAGTTATGTAAATCACAATGGCAGTGGTAATGGCATCATTGGCCTATGTCATCGTGAACAAAATAATACTTCAGGCTTATCTAAATACTTGACGTTAAGTTCTCTTTGAGATCCACCAATAATAAGCAACTTATCTTTCAAAGCAAGAGTGCTTACTCGTGTATCTGTAAATCCATCTCAAAGGTTTTTAGCATATTTGTTGTGTGGCGCTACATGCCCTGATAAATTGGGTATATCAATTTTCTCACATGTCAATGATGACCAATGAATGAAATAAAAATGAGACATCATGTACTCATCATGCTTAGAAGGTGTCCAAACCAAATTCCTTAGTTGAGGGTGAGAGGACGTTGAAGTAATAGATCTTGCATTCCATATGAAATCATAGTATAAATTGTCTTTCTTTTTGGTTTTACACTCCCTTTATGACGTCTCACAAGATTGAGGAATATTTTCATAGTTCTGATAGTGTTGTAGTCTTATTTGCCTAGTTGTCTCCCTTGTTATGGTAACCCTTTCCCGGGGGATCCATTGAACATCTTTTCCCTTCCTTACCTTAAGAGCCAAAATATCTTGCATTTTTTATTCCTATAATCATACTCATCTACATACGAATAAAAGCCCCCTAAGTCTACACCTAGGAACTCATCTACATCCAAATCAAAGTCATCCAATTATATTCCTAGTAATTCATCTACATCTGAATCAAAGCCACGTAAGTCTACGCATTGGAACTCATCAATAAAATCATCTAGTTCTTTCATTTCATATTTATCTGCTACATAATCAACATCATATTCTTGTTGATGGGACGTGTTAAACTCCAGCTAACTGATCTTTGGGCAAAAATTTATGGTGCTTGTTTTTTGCCTATTGATCATGATAGGTTTTTTGGTTGAGTTCAGGAATGGAGAGGTTGTTTCTCCTTTGGTTGGACATATGGACTACTCCTTGAATATTAGGGTTAGAAACCATCTCTTTGTTGAACTTAAGAGTCGGAGCATTGGAGGAACCTTGACCGGAAAACATTTGTCGAAATCTAGAACGGCCATGTCCATCTGACCTTGAATGTGAAAAATCACCATCACCGGTCTTTGCCCTCTTTGTCTCCCTAGACCTTTCCTTAAGTTTTTCCTTTTCAATTTGTTGAGAATGAATCATTAGGCAAGAAATGTCTATTTCCTTGATGAGCATGGCGGTATGAAATTCTTTAACCACCATCTCGGATACTCCCGAAACAAACATGCTCATCTTTGCCCTAGGATCGACAACCATAGTAGGAGCATATCTAGACAATTGTGTGAACTTCAAGGCATACTCCTTCACACTCATATTTCCTTGATGAAATTTGATGAATTCAAGTATCCTCCCTCATCTCTAGGGGAAAGACCTATCAAGGAAAGCAACCTTAAAATTCTCTCAATAAATTGAAGCGGACATGCATCAACCGCCCTCTCTTCCTTCAATAGGTTGAAACTAACTTGAGAAACACCCTTAAGTTAATAAGCAGCGAATTCTGCCTTTTTCACTGACTTTACGCCCTTGATCATCAAAGTCTTGTTTACGTCATCGATGAAATCTAGATGATCTTCCTCAATCTTGGAACCATGAAACTCTGGGGGATTCATCCTAGTGAAGTCGATCACTCTAGTTGTTGTCGTACCCACGTATGGATTCTCAGGGACCACAACATCCCTATTGGTTAATACTGAAAAACCAGCACGAAACTCCGCATTAGTCACTTGTTCTTCCAAAGGGTCAACTGGAACTTTTAAAGCTTCTTGAGGAGCTGCTCGATCCACATTCTTATTCGCATTCCTCTTAAATTTAGATCTTCCAGGGACCTTATCCTAAAAAGAGTCAGATAAGGATTAGAAGAGAGACATATGGAGTTAGACTCTATCATACAACTTTAGAATGATGAAAGAAGTGAAATTTCTTGAGTGTATTATAGCTTCCTATTCACAAATGTGGCGCGCTTCACACTCATGAACAAGACTCTACTCGACGTGGCATATAAGACAACCTAGGAGCTTTCTAAATTTTATTCTTTGAATATCAAGTTTGACAGGACCCAAAGTATACCCTAGGCATAACATTGCGTATAGGACCCCGAGAGGCCCTACACAAGCCACTTAGCATACATCATACAAGATAATAAGAATATAGACTATAAAAGATAGCATTTCATATATCAAGAGTTTGACAAGTGGAAGTCTAACATAAGTCTCTGTAAGCCAACTAATGCATCATAAGGAAAGTGTTTGAAATGTAATCCATGCATCACATAAAAAGTCTGAAAACATAAATGGCATAAATCTATAAAGTGTCTTGATCCTCAGAACATGAGGACTCACTAATCACTTGAAGCACCCAAAATATGTCTAGCCATGAGTGTCTGAGGTAAGACCGTCGGACACTACATTCATGAGATAATGTAGGCACAAGTATGCATTAGTACATGGAATGTTCTAAGCATAGGGCAATATACATAAACATGGACATGATAGAATAACGGTTTAAAGCATGTAGATATGATCAATATTTTGACATTTTAAACATAAGGAAGTAAAACATGAAAATCATAGTATATAGCCAATGCATTTGAAATAATGGACATAAGAAAAACTTTAAAGAAAACATAGTACATTTGTGAGATCTTAGCATTAACCGACAATAAAACCTTGAGAGCTATATCATGGAATCTGATATATTCCTCATACCAAAAATAAGAGGAATCTACTTGCCAAGGTAAAATTCGTACATATCATCATTTTCTAAAGTGGATCCACAAGGTAGGTCATTTAAGACAATCCTACAGGGACAGGTAGTTTGGAACTAGAGGTTGTTACTAGAAACTACCCTATTTGAGCCTCCACCATAAAGTTGTCTCGGTGCTAAGTCTAAGTCTAAAAATGATAGATAAAAGTCAGATACCAATAAAACATAGGAAATGAACATATCAATATCAATCCTCACTTTTTACATCAAATCACAGAATAGCTCTTTAAACGCAATTTAACATAGATGAGAAAATATTTGACCCATGTAAACCCATATGTGAGAAATACCTTTCACAATAATGATCATAATCGGTTCATAATTCATAGGTTCATAGATGAAAACATATATATCTTCATAGATTCATAATTCATAGGTTCATGATTCATCATAGGTTCATAGTTGAAAGTCATGACTTGGGAGTGGATCAACATAATTTCATCTAAATATCAGGTATTAACATTGAATAGTACATTTGACGTCTTAATTCACAACAATTAATCACAATTCATTGAAACCCATAAAGATTGGATTGAAACCCTAACTTAATAAATTGAATTATAGTTTTAATAGTTGTCAACTTTGGGGACCCATGGAAGAATGGATTCCATGGGTGAATACCCACATACCTTAATACTAAAAGCCCAACAATAATGGAGGATTGGATACTTGAATGAACCCTATCTCTTCTTCTTCTTCTTCCTTATCCTTGAGAGAATTTGGGAGAATTTAGGAAAATGAATAGAAAATGGTAATTTGTGGTTTAGAATCTTTATATAGGGCTTTGGGTAGAAGGCGAAACAACATAGTATTGGATTAAAACAATTACAAAAAGATCCAAAACCCCCTTTAAAATAACTGCCAGACCTAACCTACGGTCCCGACCTTCTTTCTACGGTCCATACTAGTAAACCATGACCAAGTACTGGAACCATGAAATCACCTATCTTTTGACGGAACACTTCAATGGCTCGTAGGTCTTCCTACGATCTGTAGACACCAACCCTAGAAACCAACTTTGACCCTCATAATTTCACTAAGTCGACGACTCATCTACGAGAACTATCTACGACTCGTACATAGGATGACGGACCATCCTAGTGAACTATAAAAAGGGTACTAAGACTTGATTTTAGAAAATTATTTTTCCCTTCCTACGGTTGCCATCTACAGCCCGTAGAAGCTTCTACGGTCAGTAGATGGGACTCGTAGACAAAGCCTGCAACCCAAGAACTTCTTTTCTTTCTTTTCCAAACTCCGAGGTGTTACAGATTTCCAATGGAGTATATACAGAGGAAGATTCTTGAAGACCAGCCAAAATAATAAAATCATGAGTATATTTGTGTTGGTTGAAGAAAATACATAAAGAGTCATAATGTACTTCCAACCCCCAAAAGTATGTAAGAGTACCAAGATGTTTCATATGTAAATAATCTCTTAGTTGTTGCTGCAGGCTAGAAATTAGTGAAGAATCAATTATGTGGTAATAATATTATCTACATACACCAAAAAATATCAGACAACATGCAAAAAAAATTCAAACAAATAAAGATGAATCATATTTGCTCTATTCAAAAGAGAATTGAATAAAAGTAGACTGAAACATGTCAAACCAAACTCTACGAGCTTGTTTTAATCAATACAAAGACCACTTAAACATACAAACATTTGATGAAGGTGATGAGAACAAACCAGTAGGGGGCTTTGTATAGATATCTTCTTTAATATCACCATGAAGAAAACATTTTTGAGATCCATTTGATAAAGAGGCCAATTTTGTGATACAACAATGACAATAATAGTTCACACCTTGGTCATTTTTTCTACCGGTGCAAAAGTCTCCTCATAGTCCACGCCATACTCTTGTTTGTTAGTAAGGACAACCAATCGAGCTTTTTATCAATCAAGGGTTCCACTAGAATGAAGTTTAATTGAGCAAACTCATTCATCCAATTGGACGGACTTTCGAAGGACAAGTAACAATGTCCCATGTATTATTTTCTTTAAGACGCCAAAGTTTTTCCATCTGATACTTTCTGCCAACATTCAAGCTTGAAGACTTGTGAGTAAATTGATGGAATAGAGATGATAGATAAAGTAGAAGAAAAACCATACAAGTTAGGAGTATGACATAATTTGGTTGATCGTCGAGGAGGCTCAAGAGGAGTTGCCCTTGAAGAAATCTCAGATTATGGTTGTGGAACATTCTCAGGTGGAAAATCTATTTTGGGAAGGCGTAAAGTTGGTCGATGTAATTTATATACAAATCCAGGTTTGAACCTCTTAGATGAAGATGAAAAATCCTTAAAAATAGAAAAAAGAGAAGATGTAACACTTCACTTTTTGAAAGAACTAGAAAGATTTAGAATTGGAAAGAAACCGTTTTTGGAAATAATCAAATTTGGAAAGTTTGACAAAGTTAAGCTAAGTATGAGTTTTGGGTCAACTTTAAACTACCATAACTCCTATCTCAAGATGATTTAGGTGTGCTACAAGATACCGTAGAAAAGACCTTTGAATTATCTTTCCAACGTCACCAAGTTTGCTCAGTTTTGAGTTTGTATGAGGGAGATATGCCCATTCGAAGTTGGGTTATCTAGATAATGAAAGTCAAAATATTTTGTGAAGTGTTGCCTAAAATATTATTGGCTACACTTTTAAAGCGTGGCCCAAGTTTTTAACTTTTGGCTTGGATAATATTAACACACTTATAAAGCATACTCTTTAATGGTATAGGCTACACTTTATAAGCGTTGTTATATTATGATATAATTGGCAACAAATATTTATATATATGGCCACACTTTTAAAATATGCTATTTTTATAATTGTAAAAACAAAACATTACAAGTGTGAGCTTAAACTTTTCACTAAAATAATATATTCCCTCCAACATTTTCGAGAGCCCTCTAACATTTTTATTTGGAAAAAAAATAAGTAACAAAACATAAAATCCCAAGGTCCAAATCTGGAATTTTTTGAAGAAAGAATGCTCATTGAAGAAATCCCCAATTTCTTGAAGAAAGAACGCTCAGCTCCAAATCTGATTTTTTTCACAAAGCAAATTGAAGAATTGTAGAATGGTTTCAAAATTAACAGGTATTCCTTCATCAATGCATAAAGTACAATTTTTTGTCAAAGCTAATTGAAGAATGGTTTCAAAATTTCGTTGTTCATCTCAGACATGCGAAAATCCCTCATGATTTTTTTATTCTTCTTCAATAACATAACAAAATTGCTTCAGTTAAGAAGATGATTTCTTAAAGCTTCATTACATTGAAAGGATTTTATTGAAATAGGGTTTATTAGGTAAAAATTTTATCTTTAAAAGTCGAAATTTATGGCATCTGGGTTTATTGCTTGCGTGTGGTTACATATTTTGCTTTAGGATTTTGATATTCTTGTCTTTGTTGATACATTTTTTTTTTCTTTTGGGAGTATAGCTTGTAGTTCTATTACCTACATTAGTTGATTCTTTGCCCTGTGCCTATTTTGAATGAAAAAATGTTATTGAATCTTCAAATCGTAAGTATGGGATATGAACTTATGGAATTTTGATTATGTAATATGCAAGACCGTCTTCTCCTAGCTGCTTTAGGTACCCATACTTACTATTTTAGAGTATTGAGGCTTCCTTATAAATAGGGCACAAATAGGTGTTGCTTCTCAATGTATTTCATTCTCCCAGATGCACATGATGGATTACCAGGTTTATTTGACAAAATCAGTACACAACCTGGATTTTTAAATCACCACGTTCGGCTTGAAAAAGTTATTGTGGGCAAGTTTCTTATCCCTAAATTCAAAATAACTTTCGAGTTTGAAGCTTCCAACATTCTAAAGGGACTTGGTCTCACGTTACCTTTCTGCAGTGATGGTCTCTAAGATGGTTGATTCCACTTTAACTGATAGTTTATCTGTTTCAAAAGTTTTTCACAAGTCCTTCATTAAGGTAAATGAGGAAGGCACCGAAGCTGTAGTTGTTACGGTTACTCTAATAATGCCCATGTATTTGTTTATTTAGAAGGAAATCGACTTTGTTGCTAATCATCCATTCATGTTCCTTATAAAAGATGAATCTACTATTGTCGTATTGTTCCTTGGGAGTGTGATGAATCCTCTAGCTGGTTAGCCTACTTAAGCAACGAAGAAGAGTGAAGTGGTGAAAACACCTCCAAACTTGGCACAAATTATTATTACTTTACTTAAAACACCCCTAGGCTAGACTAAAGTAATTATTCGTGTCAATTTTATGTTAAGTTTGAGTTTCGAAACAACAAAGGCAACGTGAATCTCTGAATTCACATTATCACAAAAAACTTTATATTAGCTTGTTCAGATATTATATTCGCACAGAATGGTAGATGTATCATATATATGGACAAAATTGAGAGGTGCTATATATCTAAATAATCAGTTTAATGACTCATCTATAAGTGTATTTCTGAGCATCAATCCAGATTTTCCCCTCAAATCTCAGGTAGGTTTTAATCTACTAAATCCTAATTTATTAGCTTCTTCCTTTCCAGAGTTTTTTGTTGTTGTTGTGTGTGTGAGATCTTTAGCTTTCAGGATTGATGTTGATTTCTCACTTATACGTTATTAGCTCATGGTAAGCATATGTGGGAAGGCAGGGGTAGTCTTCTATTCCCATCTTCACCGTATTTAGTTGTATTAGTTAGTTTTTGCATACTGTGTTATTCGTCAATTTTACGACCACTGCTTCGTTCAACTTGGTTTTTTGTAGTTGTTATTTTTTTTTCCATTTAAGTGAATATGCTGATTTTTGTTGTTGGAATATGAATTCCAAAATGGTAACAGATTCTTAACTGGTTCGTATATTTCTCTTATCCTTTTCAGTAACCATACAGCCTCAAAATGTTTAGTCAGAGAGAATTTGAAATCTGACTAAACATATCAATACAAGTTCAAGGAGATGACATTCTTATAACATCAATAGATAAACTGTAAACACAACAACAAGTATTAAAAAATAAGGATTCAACTCACAACTTAACTAGGAAGGAAGAAAAAACCAGTTATAACACAGCCCCATGGAGTCCTAACATCATACTAATTTACTACAACTTCTACTACAATATACAAACATGAAATTGGCAATCAAACACAATCCTACAAGGACAACACTAAGATATTTAGGTGAAGCATGTGATGGCTAATCTTTGGATCATTTTTACTAGGATCATTTTTTTTAGCTACAAGGACAACACTATGACATTTAGCTACAAGGACAACAATAAGACAGCAACATGTTTTCCTTTGTTACTAGGATCATTTTTTTAGCAGTAGCATTTTGAACCTGTTTCTGATCCTGTCTCAAAGGAATAACATTTTGGCTGACTTTCTCATTTACAACCTGTTGTAAATGAGTTTCAGAATTAGTGTTACCAACTTGACTAGGAGCATAGTTATGAGACTTACCTGTCTGCAGTAGAGTGTTGGTGTTGTTGGAGTTGAGTTTCCTCTTTTTTCATCCTTTGTTTGGTGCGACTGCTATCCTGATTTACATGTCTGCATTAGAGTATCTTTGGATATTTCTCCTGCTGCCCCTGTTCTTATATAGCTCTTATCAATTACTCTTATATAGCTGCCGCAATCTGCTATAAATCTGTAAATCTGTAATCTGCTATAAATCTGCAAATCTGCAATCTGTTGCAAATCTGTAATCTGCAACCTGTTGAGATCTTCTATAACTGCCTGAACTCAAAAAATTCTGTCCAGTTAATTCAATAACTGCTACAACAGAACTTCTTGCCTCTTCACTCCAACATAACTTCTTGCCTCTTCTATAACTGTTGCATTCTGATTTGTCGTACATGGTTTGTTTTGATTTTTAATTTTATTTTAAATGTGTAGGGAAATGGAGGTGCTCAAATTTGAAGGGTCGCCACAAGTCAATTTGATCTCATTGAAGTGGATGATGAAGAGTTTTTGAACTATTGTAAAAGTTTGAATACATTATATTTGATTTTGTGAAATATATTCATTGCTAGAATATATTGAACTATTGTAAGAGTACTTTTTGAACTATTGTGTACACATATTTAGAATATTGTTTTATAAGTATGTGTATGTACACAAGACATACTATCTTTCGAAGTTTATTGCAAATCTATATATTTGAATTACTTATTAGCTAATTTGATGCTTGAGATTATTTATTGCAAAATAAAATTGGTGTTTATTAATTAGAAACTGTGGCATATAAATATTTTATAGCAAAAATAATATTACCACACTAAAAAGTGTAGCCATAAGGCTGTAAATTATTGTATGCACATGGGCAAGGACTACACTTCATAGTGTTTTCATACTTAAGATAGAAAAGGCAACACTTTAAAATCATGGGCAATAAGGAAGCAAAGTCCACGCTTGAAAGTGTAGTTGTATGAGATAAAAATGTTCCTATATGAGGTACTGCAAAGCTTGGCCTTTTTGCCTTTTAGGCTACGCTTTTAAGCGTAGCTGATAAGGCAACAATTGGAAAGTGTCGCCTAAACTCTAAGATTACGCTTCTTTCGGCATCCCTGGAAAAGAATAGCTAAAAGTCAAAAAGTGTGGCCTTTTATCAAAGGCCACACTTTTTCATAGTTTAGGCCACACTTTTCTAGGGTGGTTGAAGACATAAAATGTTGTCGTGTAACCAGATTTTAGAAGAGTATTATGGTCTTTTCACTACCCAATTAATTAAATTCGTTTTTGGTAATTAAGTTGGGGATAAAACTGATTGGATTCAGTTTACGCTTCATAAATATAAATTAGGGTTTTGAGAGAAGAGAAAGAAAAGGAGAAAAAAGGATATAAGAGGAGAGGATCAAGGCGTTCGTTGAGGTTCTTGAGTTTTGTCGCGAATTTTCGCCATGGGTTTGATCCCTAAGAGGTATGTAAGCTTCCATAGTGTTGGGTTTGTTCACCCACACGCCAATCATGTTAATTTCAGCACTAAATTCATTCTAGAAAGATGAAGGTTTGATGTTCTTGAATTGTGTTCTTGAAATTGGCTTACGTTCTTGAGTTAAGATGAGATTAATGCGTTCTTGGGGAAATTGAGTCAATTTTAGAGTTGTGTTTGATTAGAATCTTGAGTACATGTATTGGGTATCTGAATCTAAAGAGAAGTTGAGAGAAAGAATCGAATTTAGTCGAATTGAGGTTAAAAAGTGAGGAACAAAAAGTCCGACAAGGAACAGGTACCAGGTCCGCATCCTATTCCTTCTGTGTGAAAATGTTCTCTCCGCGTCTCAGAGAGGTCACTGACCCAACTATTTCAAAAATTATATCGACCAAACATTTTAATTCATCTCCGCATCGCACACTTGCTCCCCAGACATTGTTTTTCAATCGTTTCTCATGTTTAAATATCTAAAAACACTCCTAAACATCACGAGATCTTTCCTATCACAAATAACAACCTTGAATTCATAAATCAAATTCAAGGTAGAGTTAAGAGTCACGTTTTGAGAGTTCTCTCAAACATTTTTTAGAAAGTCCCTTTAAGTCTTTTTGAGGAGTCTTCTACAATTTCTAATAACTTGTTTCAAGACTCGAGCAAGTGAGTATGAGAATGAAGAGAATGTAGTCATCAGTTTACTTTATCATCACGAGATCCTTCGTATCATGAACAATAACTCTTGAATTCATAATTCACATTCAAGAGAGAGTTAAGAGTAGAGTTCAAGAAAGTCTTTGAGTTCAATTGTGAATCCTTTCAGATCTACTATCGATTTGAGCTAAGTTTTGAGGAAGTAAGTATAAGAATGAGAATATTCATATACATGAGTTACATATTGTTATGTAGACCCTTGAGTCGAGTCATTCATGCCTATAAATTCCGCATGAACTTCATAAATTGAGTTCCTTTAAGAGGAGTAGTATATTCAAGTTCTAAGTCTTCAGTAGTGAGTTCCTAAGCCTTCTGAGATTATATTCCTAATCATGGAACTATTACATGTTACCCATGCAGTCCTTAAGTTAAGTAGTTCATGCCCATAATTCCGCATAAACCATATGAGTCGAGAAATCTTGAGATGAAGAGTATCATTGAGTCCTTGAGTTGAGTTGTTCATGCCCATAATTCCGCATGAACCTTATGAGTTGAGCATTCTTGAAATGAGTAGTATCATTGAAGTTCTTGACTTTTGAGTTCTACAGTTCCTACTATCGAGTTCTTTGTATGGTTATTGTAAACCTTGAATTGAGTCGTTCACGTCCATCTTTTGGCATGAAACTTATTTTGAGAAGTCTTTTACAACTTTTTCTAAACTTGTTTTAAGACTTGAGCACTTGAGTTGAGAAAGAGTAGAGTCGAGTTCATTTTCCTTAAAATGATATATATGAACTAAGTATTCCCAATAGTAAATGTTTTCACATTTAAAAGAGGAGGAAACTGAGATTTCCAAAAATGTTTTGAGCAGTTGAGTAACATCTCTTTTTAGAGAAAGATTTTGAGTCATAATCTCAAACCATAAAAAGAGTTATGTTTCTAAACATATGAGTTGAGTATATTTTGAGAGTAATATTGAGCACCAATATGGAGGAGAGTTCATACAACTCACAGCCCCCATAAACCACGTAGCCAATTGATACGCTCAAATTACACCTCTTTTCAGAAGCATAAGCGATCATTATCAAGTAAAGAACCCAACTTGTAGGTTAGGGTCGATCCCACGAGGAAAATGGTTTAGACTTAACTTTAACCAATAATTATATTCATTTAGTCAAATTACTTTCAGAAACAATTAATTAAAGGGGGGGGGGGGATTTGTGGAACAAATTGTAAGAACTCAGTAAGTAATCAGTAAACAAAAGTCAATTTTGGTTGTTATCAAGATGAGAGAATTAACTACGGCATATGTGTTCCCCACAAGCTCATAACGTAGTAATCCTAGTAATAGCAATCCTTTCCTAATGTACTACATGCAAAGTGATAAGTTAGGTATCTTTAAATCCTTGGTCTGGCATCTAGACAATTTCACCCAGCACCTTGGTTTGGCTACATATGTATAATTTACTAACCCTTACCTTTACCTCATATTAGACATCACATCGATGTTTGGCTTAGTTATTACTTCGCACCAATCGACACTAGCCTATTAGATAGTATCACACTAAATATATGTTGATAATTCTTTTCTTTTTGATTACCTCCTTGGTCCGGCAAGTAGTAACAAGGCGAGTTCTAACGTTGGCCACAGTTAAAAAGACTTCTAAACGAAAGAATTATCAATGCATTCAACAACACTATTCAAGAATTGCTTAGTTACTCTTCATACTCTGTTAATCGCTCATGGTTCCCACAACCCTAGTTATGGAGTTTAGTTACCCATAATTATATGAACACAATTCATTATTTTAGATGAAAGAATTATGAACATACGTAAGAAGAATAATAAACCCAGAAATTCAACTTGAATTGCAACACCAAAATCTTCAAAACGAACTCAGGAAATTAAGAATTGCTAAAGTTGCAAGTTAATCTCCCAAGTCAAGAACTAGAATAAAAGTAATAAAATCCTCACCCAAAAACGAGGTTTACATACCCTATTTATAGAAAACAAATCCTAAATTAAAAGGAAAACAAATTATGGAAAGTTTGTTCAGGCACGCGTCTTCATTCCACGAGACTGACTCACGGACCGTCAATGAATCTACGGTCCATGAGTCCCTTCCGTCAGTCAGGACTTTGAAAATATTTCAGCTTCCAAAAATCAGCTTCTCTGAAGCAAATGACGAGGCACCAGTACGGACCGTAGATCAATCTACGGTCCGTCAATCCCTCTCTGTAGCTCCATACTTACAATCTTCAAAAGTCAGGTACTGGAACCCTCACAGTATCATTCTACGGATCAACAGTACAGACCGTAGATCAATCTACGGACCGTCAATGGCCACCGTGGTTCCACACTTGTTCAGATTTCCCTGATTTGCCTTGCCTGCTGTTCTACAGTCACCATCTACGGAGCATCAATGGACCTACGGTCCGTAGATCACCTCCGTAGATGCCCTTTTCTGCATTTCTTTCAGCTGTCTCTGTACTTCCGCGCCTAAACATCTTTCTTACAAAACATGATAAAAACACATAAAAACCAATACAAACAGGCCCTAGACACACAACTCTTAAGTGAAATATAGTAAAAATACCGTAAACTCACGGTATATCAACACTCTCAACTTAAATTCATTGTTTGTCCTCAAGCGACGCACTAAAACTCTCAACGACACTTGTATAGAAGCACACAATGCAAGCACAAGTAATCACATGGATCTGTACTCCAACTCTCTTTTCGGGTGCAAAATTTGTTCTCTTATACATCGACAAGATAATTCATGCGGATCAAAATATGACAACGATAGACCAACCAACACACAACATACACTGTTTCACTATCCCCAAGGTACCGACTTTCCGACAATGTAACTAGTGCCCTTACTGCAAATGAAATCCCTTTTTCAGACAATGAATATAAATTTGGGTACAAGGATTCATTCAACACTCACACTCAGAAGTAACTTCAAGTACAATTAGTGCTCAATACCATATGCTTGCCCTTATTTTCAATGCTTAGACTCTCCAAACTAGATTCTAGGGTCACTATAGAACTTTCTTGGCTTGTAACGTAGGCTCAGGGTCAGGTGTGGTACATTTGAGTACTTCTTAGTAACTTTCTTCCCTCCTTGACATTACACTAGGCTTTCAACCTCTTTTTGCCCTATTTTCGCCATCCTACTGTTTTACCTTCTTTCCCTTGATTTTCTTCAACCATGGATGTGACTTTAAACTTTATAGCTCTTTATTTTTCACTTTCATCCTTTTCTTGCATTTTATTCTTTTCTTTAGCTTTCAATAAGTCACATCATTTCCTCTCTTTTCTTTTTCTCTTTTTTCAACATCAAACTCTTTTCATACCCATTTCTCTTTCGGTTTCCTCTTTCATAGCCACCCTCAACTTATGGATTTTCCGTTGGTTGAGGTGCACAATACCCGATGTCGGATCAAGGACAAGATTGAAGTTACTTTTTACATTACCACCCTCAACTTAGGCTCTTGGTCTAAGTCGAGATTCACACGTCCAAGGAGGGACCGGGGCCAACATAGTAGATTATGGGAAGGTGAGTTAGGGGTTTAGAAAGAAATGGTCTAATTTAGGCCCAACACATTTGGATCAAAAGGGAACATTTATCTCATTTGGTTTGATTCTTTTTAGGCAATTTGTGGACTTATCAGAACAAGGGCCTATGATCACTTCCTAGCTCTCTAGAGTAGATTGTCTCAACAGGACTAACCGGTCAAGTTCTAGATTGGCACACAAACTGTTTGAATAAGCAACTATTCTCACACACTCTTGGCACATAGTTTCATTATCAGATAACCTGATTACCCAGTTCAAGTTTTAGCTTAAGTCATGCCATCAGTTGGTTCATTATTATGTCATACTCAGAGCCAAAACATTTAACTTATCTTAGCCTACAAATTCTAGCACACATATGAAAATTTGGACGGGTATCTCTTTTCATAAGCCATCATGCTTCATTCTTTTTCATGCTTCTACACATACAATCCTAAAACATGTCGGTTCAACTGAAATTAAACAGTCTCTTGGGGAAAAAGAACACATGCAAGAAAACCCCAAGATAGGATTTATGAGTTGGGTTACTCATACTTCACCCTAGAACTCACAATCCATTTACCCCACCCCAAAAAAAATAAAAATGTGATTGTCCCCAAATGCATACAAAAACAATAAAAGATAAAGGATTGGGTGGTGCAAACCTGTGGTGCATAGCACCGAAAACTCATCAACAAGCGGGTGAGTCTGATTTCCCGGAGCCCGCTGGAACATCACTCGGGTCACCCTCAGTAGTACCCGCATCAACAAGGGAAGCACCATCAGTAGTGTTATCTGTCACTCTAATTTCACCCTCACAGGTTCTCACATCAGTCCTCACGGGCATAGAACTCGATGCCCCAACAATCATCTCACGGGCCCTCTACTGCCTCAGCTGCTCATCTAATATGGAGGTTTTCTATGCCTTCTTCTTCTGCCTGCGCTGCCTCTTGCTAGCCCGTGAGCTCAGCTCTGTGACTAGATCAGTGCCTTCTACCGCGGGCACGTGCAGGCTCGGTCTTCTCCTCCGCATCATCTCCACTGAATAGTGCACCCATGACTGTATCATCGCCTAATGTAGAGGGTACAGCCTGTGGCTCAACAACTGGTGTGGCTAGGATGGCGTCAACATCGACCCGAAGACTAGCTAGCTCGGTCCAAAAAGAGGACATATCATTAGTGGGAGCTGGCCTGTCTAGAACTCTCAACTCTAAGGCATCGAGCCGCTTATGAACTGCTTGGACCTTATGGTCCATTTGCGCCTCCGTAATCTTTTCTACTCTCTCTTCGGACTCTGCAATCAACTTGAGCATTTAGGGCTTAATATGGTGCAGCAAGGTGGCCATCTGAGCCTCTAACTTCTGGACTCGGACCAGTGGTATAACATTGGCTCCCGAAGGTGGGGTGGCTCTAGATGAGCTAGGGGCCTGACTAGCGGCCTGAGAAGAGGAGGTTGGGGCATCATTAGTGTGGGCTAGAGAGGCAGGCTCATCACCCAGCATCTGCTACACAACATCTACTAAATTAGTACCCAATGGAACCTCGATCCGCGGCCCTCTGCGAGGTGCTGCCACATTCACCTCGTCCCGAATTAGGCCAACATCTAAGGTCCCCGTAGGGTGGATCACCCTATCACAGTGCCATATCGGCACTCCAGAGTCCCTGCACAATTGAAAAATTAAACATGGAAAAGAGTAAGTAGTGGAGGTCTTGAACGCCCTCTCGTGAATTTCTACCAGCAGCATATGGGCAAAGTCAATCTCCAATCCTGCTACTAACGCTGCAACCATGACAACTCTGTCCCATGTGAGTTGGTTGTCATCTTTTGTGGGCGACACCCTGTTACGCACCAACAACCAGAAAAACTTGGCCACAAAATTTAATGTGACCTTTCGGATACCCAACCGTGGTGCGGTGACCCACTCCGCACGCTCACCATCTGCAACAATGAATTTAGCCAACCAAAGTATAACAACCTCCTTTTGCTCTGTATTACGCGTGAAGGCTTCACTTCTCACAACATCCCATCTGTAATCAAACTTTGTTTTGTTCAGTGGCCAAGAGTGGCCGGTGGTAGGGCCATAGAGAAATTGACTGATGGTGGCCTGTGATATGTCCACCGGACAGCCGCGGACCATAGTGGATGTGAGAGGGTCCTGGGCTGTGGGCTTGGACCGCTTGGAGATCGAACATCGGAGAGTGGCAACATAGTAGGCGTAAAACTCCCTCACAATATCCTCGCTATAAGTCCCTGGGTCTCGAGCCATCCAGTCACACTGGTGAAGTTGTAACAGCCGGTGGACGTCGTGGATAGTGTGCAAGATCCCCGTGAGGACTCTGCGCTCCTTTATAATAAGTCGGGCCATCTTCTCTTCATCATTCTTCATCTTGGCATCCCGATAAATTTATCATTGGCCCTCAACACACCATCTATTTGGCTCACCATTCACTGGAGTAGGGTCATCATTTTGTGGTGTTGGCACTTACTCCGAGCTAATGGCCTCATTAGACGAGTCTACTTGATCATTTTCGCTGGACCCTATGGAGGATTTAGCAATGGACCCTAAAGAATGGACTGATTCAAATCCTGAAACATGGCTAGACTCTGAGCCTGAAGCATGGGCAGACTCGGAGCTAGAAGTAGACCCATTCACTGAACTGGAAGCAACCCCAGTTGGTGACCCGATCAGTGTGTGCTCCTCATAAGACTTGGAGACAGTGACTAAATCGGGAATCACCTTCCAGGGGGTGCCTCTGGTGACTCGGGGTGCAGTAGGGGAGGTCCTTGTGTTGGGAGCAACGTATACCGGATCCGTCTCCACATCATCATCTTCGTCAATGAACCTGAAGCTAGGAGCAACAGATTTTGACTTGCCCCTTTTTGTATAAGTGACTGGCTTCTTGGGTGCCATAGTACCTGTGGAAGGGTTATTAGTACCAAAACTACCTAAAACGCACTCGAAAAAAATCTAGAACAAAAAATGAACAACAACAAAGACCCAAAAAACAATTCAGACAGTGGCTACAATGGTCATCTACGGAGGGGACCTACGGTCTGTAGATTGATCTACGGTCCGTGGAACACTTCCGTGGATCAGAGGACCAAATATATGGGTCACAAATGGAAACCACGGAAGTACATAACGGTCCGTATATTGATCTACGGACCGTAGTCCACTTCTGTGGTTTCACACTTTGTGAAAATTTCAAGTGCATCCATCCACGGGCCTGATCTATGGTCCATAGATGGGGTTCCGTGGATGAGATTTGTGCCAGGTTTCAGGCCTGCTTTAATTTCAATCCTGCCTATTCGACTATTTTCAACAGCATCCTAGTCTAACCATGCATTTCAACATTTAATCATGCTAGTTCCTTCATTCTAAGGGTTCCAATTACTCAATTTGATAACTCTTTCATACAAAATTTCAGAACCCTAAGTCGAAACTTACATATAGACTAGCATTAAGACATGTTTAACACACTATCAAGGTAACACAATTACAATCTATCATCCCAAGGGTTTTAGTACTTAAAGCTTAACATGCACTTACATATACTTAATTACCCAAGGTCAAGACCCGACTCCCGACTTTTTATATTCAATCTATGAATCGAAATTCAAAGTGAGGGGGAAAGTATATTACCTTACAAGCAATGAGGAGTGGGGTGATTGTGTGATGACACTAAACTTTTCAATACCACATTAATCACCTAGTTGCACCGAACCCATACACCGGACCTTGTGGGAGGTTTTGAGATGAGTGGGGTTTTGGAGAAGAAAGGGAATTTAGGATTTGGGGGAACAGAAATGTAAGATTAATTGGGGAGTGATGGAGTGATTATGGAGTGATTTAAGGGATTTGGGAAGTTATAAAATGGTTTGGGAGTAAATGGAGGGAAATGGAATGATTTAAAATTGGGGGATTGTAAATAGGAGTACGGGTCTGGTCAGGCTTCATTAGGGTTTTGGACCCACGAGACAGCATCTATGGTTCGTGGGTCGATCTACGATCCGTAGATTGGGACCGTAGATCACTCTTACACTTGGAAAAGTTTAGGGGCTTACCTCGGATCTACGGACTCCATTTACGGTCCGTGGATGGATCGACGGATTGTCGATGGTGTCCGTAGACCTCTGCACCAGACCATTTTCTGCAGATTTTTCATAGCTCGCCTGCACATGTAGCAACCATTAGGCTATTATTTTTACATTTTCTGGAAACTTTTTTGACACGGACCCTTTGCTAATTCTAGCCAACACTAATACAAAACTAAAACACGTATCTAATTTAATACAGAGAATCAATTAAACAAAGGAAACTACTAGATGGAAAACAGAAACCTATCATTGGCTAGATTGTACATCTTGGGTTGCCTCCCAAGAAGCGCTTGATTTAACGTCGCGGCACGGCGCAGGACTCTTGATTACTCAGACTTTATCAAGAACATACTCCTCAACACCCTCTTGCACACTTTCTGCATTTCCCAGATAGATCTTGATCCTTTGCCCGTTTACCATGAACCTTGTTCCTTCATTGTTCTCAAGCTCAACCGCTCCATGGGGGAGCACTTTTGTGAGCAAAAATGGTCCGGTGGATTTGAGTTTGCCCGGAAACAAGCGCAACCTAGAGTTGAATAGAAGCACAAGATCTCCTACCACAAACTCTCGGTTTTCAATTCTTTGATCATGATACCTCTTCATCTTCTCTTTGTACAAGGCTGAACTTTCATAAGCTTTTAGGCGAAACTCATCAAGCATATTCAAGTCATTCATTCTTTGATTAGATGCGGCTTCCCAATCCAAAATTAGCTTCTTCATCGCCCACAAAGCCTTATGCTCTAGCTCTACTGGTAAATGGAAAGACTTCCCATATACAAGTTGGTAAGGAGACATACATATGAGAGTCTTGTATGCAGTGCGATAGGCCCATAGAGCATCATCAAGCTTCCTTGACCAATCCGTTCTGTTAGCATTCACAGTCTTTGCCAAAATCTGTTTGATCTCTCTGTCGGACACTTCAACTTGCCCACTAGTCTGTGGATGGTAAGGAGTGGCTACATTGTGGCGGACACCATATTTATCCAATAGTGCATTGAACAACTTATTACAAAAGTGGAAACCTCCATTACTGATAATCTCCCTCGGTGTACCAAATCTGGAGAAGATATTCTTTTTCAAAAATGCGGTGACACTTTTACCTTAATTGTTGGGGAGCGTAAATGCTTCCACCCACTTCTTTACATAATCAACCACAACAAGAATATACTTCATCCCATGTGAACTCACAAATGGACCCATAAAATCAATGCCCCATACATCAAACAACTCTATCACCAATATAGGATTCACAGGAAGCTCTTGCCTCTTTGAAATCCATCCTTCTCTTTGGCAACAGTCACAAGATTTGGTGAAATCATGAGCATCTTGATGGATGGTAGGCCAGTAGTACCCACACTGCAAAATTTTATGTGCAGTTCGAATACCACTATGATGCCCACCAACAGGCAATGAATGACATGCTTCAAGTACACTCAACATCTCAATCTCGGGCACACAACGACGAATAATCCCATCAGCACAGCTACGATAAAAGTAAGGCTCATCCCAGAAGAATTTCTTCACATCATGCATAAACTTTTTCTTTTGGTGAAAAGACAAATCCGGGGGGACAATATCGCTTGCCAAATAATTAGCAAAGTCTGCGAACCAAGGAATCAGATCATGAGAAGCAGCCAATACATGTTCATCTGGAAAAGCATAATTAATTTCAGCCCTATCACCAAGCTTTAGCATAGCCTCTTCCTCTAATCTGGACAAGTGATCGGCAACTTGATTTTCGGTTCCCTTTCTATCTTTTACCACAAAATCAAACTCTGGCAGCAACAATACCCATCTAATCAACCTCGGTTTTGCATCCTTCTTCGCTATCAAATACCTCAATGCAGAATGGTCAGTATGCACTATGACCTTAGTACTAAGCAAGTAGGATCGAAATTTCTTGAATGCGAAAACTACCACAAGAAATTCTTCTTCAGTCACAGTATAATTCCTCTGGGCCACATTTAGAGCTTTGCTAGCATAGTAAATAGGGTGAAGGATTTTCTCTCTCCTCTGTCCTAATACTACCCCAAGCGCCACCCCACTCGCATCGCACATTATCTCAAACGATTTTCCCCTATCGGGTGAAATAATGATAGGTGCAGTAACCAAGTTCTCCTTTAACTCTCCAAATGCTCTCAGACAAGCATCATCAAAATCAAACTTACACTCCTTTTCGAGCAGTTTGCACAATGGATGTACAATTTTAGAGAAGTCCTTGATGAACCTCCTATAGAAACCTGCATGCCCAAGAAAACTTCTAACACCTTTTACAGAGATAGGTGGTGGAAGTTTTTCTATTACTTCTACTTTTGCTCTATCAACCTCAATGCCCTTCTCGAAAATTCCATGACCTTGAACTATCCCTTCTTTCACCATAAAGTGGCACTTCTCCTAATTCCGGACCAGATTGCAATCTTCACACCTTTTAAGTGCGTCAACCAAATGATTCAGACATCGATCAAAAGATTCACCTACCACAGAGAAATCATCCATAAATACCTCAATAGTGTCCTCCACAATATCAGAGAATATCGACATCATACAACGCTGGAGGTCGCTGGAGAATTGCACAACCCAAATGGCATCCGTTTGAAAGCAAAAGTCCCATAAGGGCAAGTGAAGGTGGTCTTCTCTTGGTCTTCCGGAGCTATAGAAATTTGATTATAGGCCGAATACCCATAAAGAAAACAATACCAACCCTTGCCTGCAAGTCTATCCAACATATGGTCCATGAATGGCATATGAGAGTGGTCATTCTCTATCCACGCATTCAATTTCTGGTAATCCATGCAGACTCTCCATCCGGTCACATGCAGCATTGGAACAAGCTCATTTATCTTATTTGGAACCACAGTAATACCACCCTTTTTAGGCACACACTGCATAGGACACACCCAACTACTATCTGCAATGGGATAAATAACTCCGGCATCCAACCACTTGATGATCTCTTTTTTAACTACCTCTTGCATAGGTGGGTTTAATCTTCTCTGGTGCTCGATACTAGGCTTGTGATCTGACATGAGTTGGATTTTGTGAGAACAAATACTGGGAGAAATCCCAATAATATCCGCAATAGTCCACACAATAGCTCGCTTGAACCTCTTTAACACAGTCACCAAGCACTTTACTTGTCTTGCATTTAAATCTTCTGCAATGATGACCGGCAAAGTATTATCTCTACCCAAGAATACATACCTAAAATATGGTGGTAGAGCCTTAAGCTCCAATTTCAGTGCCTCCACAATAGATGGTCTCGCATGTGGGGACTCACAATTCTTCATGTCTAACTCATACTTCTTTGGTTTCGACCAATATTCACACTTATCGAGTGCAGCTACCAACTCATCATATTCTTCAATACCATCACTATCGAAATTCATCATAATTGTTGCTAGTGCCTCGACACCTAATCGCTCTTCCATTTGCACTTCTGGTCCACTCTCAACTCTGTAAGTTATAGCAGATACCGTTTGGAGCTCACCACTCTGCTTCATGGACCTACAAAAATTGAAAGTTGCTTCTTCATTGTTCATTCTGAACTTTACCTGCCCCTTCTCCATATCAACCAACGCACGCCCTGTGGTAAGAAATGGTCTCCCAAGGATTATGGGAACCTCAAAATCAACCTCACTGTCAAGAATCACAAAATCCGCCGGATAGATGAACGACTCCACTTTCACTAGCACATCATGGAGTACACCAATGGGCCTTTTCACGGTTCGATCGGCCATAAGTAACCGCATCGTAGTAGGCTTTAGATCACCTAGACCCAACTTTTTATAAATAGACAGTGGCATAAGGTTGATGCTAGTACCAATATCACACTATGCCTTAACAAAGTGTAACAACCCTATAGTACATGGGATCGTGAAAGCACCAGGATCTTCCTTTTTCTGCACAGGAGACCGTGTAGCAATAGCGCTACAATGCTGCATTCTATTATCATTTTCAAAACTCATAGACCTTTTCTTTGTTACCATATCTTTCATAAACTTTGCATACCCAGACATTTGCCAAATCTTCTATCAATGGCACGTTGATGAAAAGATGCTTCAACATAGTAATAAACCTATGATATTTACCATCTTCAGTCTTCTTCACTAACCTATGTGGAAAAGGTGGTGGAGGTCTAGGTATGGGGACCACTTTCTGAGATATCTCCGTTTTTTTCTCAGTCACATTTTTAGACTCCTCTCTAACCTATACCACATCATCTTCTTTTCTAATCTCAACATCTACCACAAATGGCATAGGTGGATTAATGGTTTGCTTACCCCCTCAAGTAGTAACTGCCATACAATGACCATTATTCTTTGGATTCTGGATGGTGTTGCTAGGAAGAGTGCCAGGTTGACGTGGGCTTACTGTAGTAGACAACTGAGTCATCTGTTGCTCTAGATGCTTTATTGACACTGCATGGGCATCAACCTTTTGACCAATACCAGACAAGTCGTTTCTCATCTCTTTCACATTCTTATCAATTGCATCAAACCTTCTAATCATCTTCTGCATCATATTTTCAATACGCGCCATATTGCCTCCAGCTTCTCTAGTACCAGATTCCCGATTTTGAGGAGGAACATAAGGTCCAACCCGATCGTTTCTATTGCCATAGTTATTTCGGGTGTAGTTGTCGCAATTGAAGTTTCCATCTCTGACATATTGACCCTCTCGGTTGTAATTTCCATAGTTCTGACCTTTGTTTACTTGACTTTGGCGCTAATTGTCCGTGTTGGATCCTTGGGCGTTTGGTTGGAAACCCCCTGTCTGATCATTCACCGCATAAGCATCCTCTTCATAGTAACATTTTTCAATTGGTGGTGGGGTTCTAGTCAAGTAGTTCACATCATTTACCTCTTCCACACTTCCGCTCACATGCTTCAATACCAACCCCAACTCGGTCCTCATTTGAGCCATTTTCTCACGAATCTCATCCGCAGACTGGTTGTTTGTAGTATGAATGGAAAATCTCTACCACACATTCAGCTCGAGAGAGTGAATGGACTAAAGCGAAGATTGTGCTAAATTGTTGCTTATTAGTGTTGGAGAGAAACCGATTTGATTCGAGGTAAGTTGTTCGAGAGAAAATTTACCCTCAGAAAAGTCTAGCTTAGTTACCAATTTACAGCAATTTACTATCAATAGCATTTACCCGGTTGTTTATTTTAGCCCATAATCCTATCACATCCCAAGAATCCCGTCTCCATATTTGTATTTCTATATTTTTGCTACTTTTATTTTATAATTGACTACAAACCACCCTTTGATAATTGACACTTGTGTCACCCTTTAATTTGAAATGTTTTTCTTCGTAGATGTCTTTAGCTATATTTGACTTGAACGAAGTTCTTGCTTTCCTATTAATTCTCGATTATAAACCGCTCCCTTGGGAATCGACCCCAACTCACTAGTTGGGTTATATTATTATCGAATGATCGTTGATACTTAGTATTGGATGAAATGTTATTGATACGTCAGATCAAAATGGCTGCTCACTTTTGTGTGACATTCGTAACTCTTTTTATGTTTATATTTGGGCTTTGAGCTAAAAATTGTGTTTTTACACTACTTTTGTAGGTGCTTGAGCTTGTTGCTCCTTGCTTTTAATTGTAAATTATTTTTTACCCTTCCAAAAAATTTATCCACCTCTTGTATGTGTTGAATGTGGTTGTTCTCTTGCAAATTTGAATACCAGTTTTGATCAATACCGATGACTCGAATAGTGCTCATAATTGAATAAAATTGAATTTGCGACTATGACGAGACCAATTGAAGTCGCATAGACAATATGTGAACTCTTTGCATCTCATTGTGACTAGCCAAGTATCGAATTGAGTCTCTTGTGATGAACATTGCACACTAGCAAAAGTGTGAAGTCTTGTTTGACATTGGAGTGAATGCCTTGTGTGATGAGCTTACCGTGAACCATGAGTGATAACACCTAGAATTTACCCCGTTGGTCCGTTTGACTACGTGATGCAAATTTCTTGAGATGATCTTAGGTAACTTTAAAGAATGTGACCCAATTTGACATTATACCTCTTTTGTGGCTTACCTTGTGAGTGTGTGAACCTCTTTTAAGCACCCTTTGAGCCTTAACCTTTTCTTGGAAGAAACTTGATAACATTGCTACCTTTTATTGACCCATTACCCATAATCCTCATGATTTGTGGTTTGTTTGAATAGCCAGCTTGGCCAAAAGCCCAAGTTCGGGGTGCGGTGAAAAGAAAAGGTAAATCAAGAAAATGCAAAGAAGTCCCTTTTTCCCATGTTTTGAGAAAAAAATGGAACCCCTTCATATAAAAAAATGAGAAGAAGAGATTGAAAAAGAAAAAGAAAGAAAAAGTTGTGGAGTAAAGTTGTGAAAATACAAAGAAAATGGGATTTCCAACGGTCCATGGAAAATGAATGAGAGGTGACTTTTGAGCTTGAATGAAAAATTATGAAGAGAAGGAAATAAGGTGTTGTTCACATAACATTTCATCAGGATTTCAGCCTATAAGCCTAATTGACCATACCTTTACACTCAACCCCATTACAAGCCTTGAAAGGACCTTTTTTATCTTGAATAAGGAAAAGCAAAAGTCTATTGGAAAATAAGGGCAAATCTATGGGTGAAATCATGCATTGTGTTTATCTTTGTGAGTGTGAGTGTTGATCTTGATTCCGAAACTTTAAATGTTTGAACCATTGAGTGAATATGAAATCATTCTTTGTGTGAGGGCATTTGAATACCTTTGTTGAGCTTGAACTTGCATTTGAAGCAAGTATAGTGAGCTTGAGATTCTTTGGTAATGGTGAGTCACAACTTGAATCTTTGAGTGCATAATTGATCCTTGCACGAGTAAGTTGAGTCTTTTTGTGTGCATTCATGACTGAGTCTTGTGTAGCACTATTTGAGACATCCTTTTTGAACTGCTGAACTTGAGTTTTACCTGAGGACAAGCAAAAGTTTAAGTTGGGAGTGTTGATGAGTCCACAATTTTGACTATTTAGGGCTTTATTTTGATAGATTTTGTGTCATCAAATGCATATTTTTTTTCAATAAATGATGAAAAGCCTTGAGTTTCAGGTATTTGGAGTTAGAGGCAAAGAATGGACACTATTGGGCAAAAAGGAACAAGCCAACTGAAAAGATGAAGAAAAGATAGTCTGAGGATCGCCTAAACCATTAGGCGAGTCGTCGAATGGCTATGGTCTCGCCTATTGTTCCAGTGTGCCAATCTCTGAAGGAGAAAATCAAGTCAGTGAGATAAAGGAGTAGTCGGCAAGTCTCCGAATGATTCCGCGATGCAGTACTCCATCGCGCAAAGTTACAGAACCTGAATTGGATGAAGGCCAATGTAGAAAGGCGATGAACCAGAACAAAGGGCGGATCGCCGAGTGGATCGGCGATCCCGACTAACTGCGTCGAAGTGGTCCTTCGCAGCACACTTTTTGACAACTATAAATAATTGTTTGAATTTTTAGATTAGTAGGCAATCTATAGCCAATTTTTAGAATAGCAAACATTATTCTCAATTTTTAGAACATAGTATTTTTGTAGATAATTGTCCTTAGCTTTGAAGATTTCCACCTCTAAGCAATTAGAAGTGGGTATTGAAAATTCTTCATCTTAGACGTGTGTAAAGAAAATATCTATTGTACCCACTTGATGGAAATAGTTTTTCGTATCAATTTCTTTCTCTTTACCATGTCTAGCTAAAACCCCAATTCTTGGGGTGTGATTATGTGATTATGTGAATATGGGTTGAATTTACTGCTGGGTATTGCTAACTGATAGTTAATTTGTTTTTTAAAGGTGATTTCGTTCAGTAGTTGTGTTTGAATTTAATGGGGTTGTAGTTGCAAATACAATTTTATCTTCGCATTTTTTACTTGCTCGAGAGAGAGGTTTAAATCTAAAACTACTGAATCGATAGTCTGTGGTTATTGGGTTGTCGTGGGTTCAACTCGAGAGAATGAATCTTAAACTCTTTCCCACACATTCAGCTCGAGAGAGTGAATGACCTAAAGCGAAGGTTGTGCTGAATTGCTGCTTATCGATGTTCGAGAGAAACCGGTTAGATTCGGGGTAAGTTGTTCGAGAGAAAATTTACCCCCACTAAAGTCTAGCTTAGTTATCAATTTACAGCGATTTACTATCAATAGCATTTACCCGGTTGTTTATTTTAGCCCATAATCCTATCACATCCTAAAAATCCCATCTCTATAGTCGTATTTCTATATTTTTGTTGTTTTTAGTTGATAATTGACTACAAACCCCCCTTTGATAATTGACACTTGTGTCACCCTTTAATTTGATATGTTTTTCTTCGTATATTTCTTTAGCTATAATTGACTTGAACGAAGTTCTTGCTTTCCTATTAATTCTTGATTACAAACCGCTCTCTTGGGACTCGACCCCAACTCACTAGTTGGGTTATATTACTATTGAACGATCGTTGATGCTTAGTATTGGATGAAGCTTCATTGATACGTCAAATCATGCACCCAATAGGTTATTGATGAAGAGTTTTCCCTTATGGGTAGAGTAAGAGTTGCTAGTCAAGATGAGATAAAAGTATATATTTTTTAACCAGAATAGAGTTGATGTCAATGTGCCATCATATTAGAAGAAACTAAATTCATGTGTTGAATAAGAGAGCATAGTATTTATGAAGTGATAGATCTAAGCTAGGCTTATGATTTGTTTGAGAGGGTCATGATGTTCATAAAGTTATAGAACTGATCAAGTAATGAGGTATAGTATGGTAGGCGAGCAATCATATTGATATTCGATTTTAGTAATAAATATTAAGCTTGAATTTGAGATGAGTGTCATGATCCTAAGAATGGCAACATCAGGGTGATGATGTTAGTCTTAAGATTTGAATTAGAAGACCTGGCATAGAGTAGGTAAAGAATTGAGGTGATGTGCTGCAATAAATATGAGTGGTACAAGTGAGAGACCCTAACCTTTAGATAAGGGCAGTGAAGTGTGGCTAAGTCACAAGAGTAACAAGAAGCATTAAGAGGCATACTGAGAGGGTGCGTAATCAAAAAAGGTTAACAAAAACACCTTAGAAAGAGGTTTTAGTACCTGCCTATAGAGAGTTTGGTAGTCATGAAATAACCTTCTGCCAAGTGTTAGAGTAAAAGAGGATGTAGACCCGTTTAGAGCTGATTGAATAGGTCCATAACTTTCAAGTGTTATCTTTAGACCTAAGGGGGAGATGACAAGATGAGAAATCAAGTCAAGTGTTTGAGATTAAGATAGTAATGAGTTCCAAGGAGTTTGGCGGATATCTTTTTAGAGGTCCTTTTAGTAGTGGAGTGATGTTAAAAAGAGAAGGTTAATGATCTTATCGTGATAGTTATGGTGTGTTTATTCCGTCTAAGGTTGTTAAAGAGGAGGAAGAAAAAGATGAGGTTTTCTATTAGAAATAGTTAAATAGGATCCCTTAGTTGGTTTCGACTAGTAATGCGAACAATTCTAGTTAGTATGGCAGAGATGATAAGAGTAACCCCGTCTCATACCCAGTTCAACCGTCATTCGAGGATGAATAATCCCAAGGGGGAGATATTGTAACACCTCGCTTTTTGAAAGAACTAGAAAGACTTAGAATTGGAAAGAAACCAATTTTGGAAATAATCAAATTTGGAAAGTTTGACAAAGTCAAGCTAAGTATAAGTTTTGGGTTGACTTCAAACGACCATAACTCCTATCTCACAATGAGTGAGGTGTTCTACCTGATACCGAAGGAAAGAACATTGAATTATCTTTCTAACGCCACTGAGTTTTCTCAGTTTCGAGTTCGTATGAGGGAGATACGTCCATTCGAAGTCGGGTTGTCTAGATAAGGAAAGTCAAAACCGAATTTTTGAAGGGTATTATTGCCTTTTCACTATCCAATTAATTAAATTCGTTTTTGGTAATTAAGTTCGGAGAAAAATTGATTGGATTCAGTTTACGCTTCATAAATATAAGTTATGGTTTTGAGAGAAGAGAAAGAAGAGGAGAAAAGAGGAGATAAGAGTAGAGGATCAAGGCATTCGTTGAGATTCTTGAGTTTTGTCGCGGATTTTCTCCATGGGTTTGATCCCTAAGAGGTATGTAAGCTTCCATAGTGTTGGGTTTGTTCACCCACACGCCAATCATGTTAATTTCAGCGTTAAATTCATTTTAGAAAGATGAAGGTTTGATGTTCTTGAATTGTGTTCTTGAAATTGTCTTTCGTTCTTGAGTTAAGATGATATTGATGAGTTCTTGAGGAAATCGAGTCGAATTTTAGAGTTGTGTTTGATTAGATTATTGAGTACATGTATTAGGTATCTGAATCTAAAGAGAAATTGAGAAAAAGAATAGAATTTAGGCGAATTAAGGTTAGAAAACGAGGAAGAAAAAGTCGGACAAGGAACAGGTACCAGGTCCGCGTCGCGGACCTGTTCCTTCAGTGTGAAAATTTTCTCTCCGCTTCGCGGAGAGGTCATGGACCCCACTGTTTTAAAAATTATTTCGACCAAACATTATAATTCATCTCCGCATCACGGACTTGCTCCACATACAGTATTTTTCAATTGTTTCTCATGTTTAACTATCTAAAAAAACTCCTAAACATCACGAGATCTTTCCTATCACAAATCACAACCTTGAATTCATAAATCAAATTTAAGGTAGAGTTGAGAGTCAAGTTTTTGAGAGTTCTTTCAAACATTTTTGAAAAAGTCCCTTTGAGTCTTTTTGAGGAGTCTTCTACTATTTCTAATAACTTGTTTCAAGACTCGAGCAAGTGAGTATTACAATGACGAGAATGTTTTTATGAGTCTACTTTATTATCTCGAGATCCTTCATATCGTGAACCATAACTCTTGAATTCATAATTAACATTCAAGAGAGAGTTAAAAGTAGAGTTCAAGAAAGTCTTTGAGTTCAATTGTGAACCCTTTGAGATCAACTATCGATTTGAGCTAAGTTTTGAGGAAGTAAGTATAAGAATGAGAAGAGTCGGATACATGAGTTCCATATTGTTATGTAGACCCTCGAGTCGAGTCGTTCATTTCCATAAATTCCGCATGAACTTCATAAATTATGTACCTTTGAGAGAAGTAGTATATTCAAGTTCTAAGTCTTCAGTATTGAGTTCCTAACCCTTGTGAGATTATATTACTAATAATGGAACTATTACATTTTACCCATGCATTCATTAAGTTTAGTAGTTCATGCTCATAATTCTGCATGAACCATATCAGTCGAGAAATCTTGAGATGAAGAGTATCATTGAGCCCGTGAGTTGAGTTGTTAATGCCCATAATTCCGCATGAATCTTAAGAGTTGAGCATTCTTGAAATGAGTAGTATCATTGGAGTTTTTGAGTTTTGAGTATCGAGTTCTTTGTATGGTTATTTAAAACCTTGAATTGAGTCATTAACGTCCATCATTTGGCACGAACCCTATTTTGAGAAGTCTTTTACAACTTTTTCTAAATTTGTATTGAGCACTGATATTTGGAAATAGTATTGAGCACTGATATTAGGGAGAGTTCATACAACTCAGAGCCCCCATAAACCATGTAGCTGATGTGAGTATAAAGGGTCATACTTTTTAGATGATTCCTTAGTGCTTTTTAGCATAGACTAGTGGATCTACATAGTTGAGAGGTCTTATACCTTGGCAAATTATAGGACAGTTCAGGCAGCGTGGACGAGACGTTGTATCATCACATAGCTCATAGTGATGGTTGTCGGTTAGAGAAACTCCCACAGAGTTATATTATATTTTGATATACACACTGAGTATTATTGTATTTTTCAATAAATTGAGTTGCTATCTACAGTTTTACAGCTTTCCATAAATATCGTATCTTTTACTATTGCTTTATCCTTGAGTATCATGAGTTGAGTATTTTGAGTTTAGTATCTTGATTTTAGTATCTTGAGTTGAGTACCTTCTAGTTGAGTATTTTGAGTTTAGTATCTTGAGTTGATTTGTGCTTCATTGTGTTGAGTACCTTATTGTTGAGTTTCATTGAGTTGAGAACCTTATTACTGAGTTGAGTATCTTATCCTTGAGTACTTCTGAGTTGAGTAAGTTTGTAGTTCTGAGTATTCCTTGAGTTGAGTAAGTTTGAGAAGAAGTAAGTATGTTTCCTTTTTATCAAGTTCAAGCTTATGTTTATTCTTTAGAATTCTCCTTACATGCTCGTATATTCCACTTACTGAGCCGTTTAGCCTGCATCATTTAATGATGCAGATACAGGTATTCAGGGTCATCAATAGGAGCTTCGTTGATACCACATGGATTTCGACTTAGCTATGGTGAGCCTCCTTGCTTCCGGAGGGTTCCACTTTTACTTTCAGTTATATAAGTTGTTAGGATGTCGTGGTTCTTGTCCTGACTTCCATCTTTATCATTTAAAGGCTTCATAGATAGACTGTAAATTTTTTAGAAGTCTGTTCATTTATTTTATTAAATCTTTTAAAGACTTAAGTAGCTTATTTTATGGCGAGTTGAATAATTTATTTTTATTCAGAGTTTTTTTTGAGTTAAAGCTTTGTAATTGAGTTTCATGAAATTTTATTCAGTTTTTAAACTTTGTATCCTTGAGTTAGTCTTCCGCTTGTAGTCAGCCAGGATGAGGGTTCGCTTGGGGACCAAAAATGGTTCTCGAGTATCGGCCACGTCCTGGGTGTAGGCTCGAGTAGTGACAGAAGAGACAAAAGATGTCTCAAACTGAGTAGGAAAGATATACTGATTCTAAAAAAAACATTTCTAGAAACATGAAACTTATTAGAATTTGAATCATACCAAATAATATTTTTGTACAGTACTATAACCCATAAAAGCACATTTAGTAGACTAAACAAAGAGTTTATTGCATAGAGAAGGAGACAGATGCACAAGACAAAAACAACCAAATGTATGAAAACTATGATAACTAGCATTTTTATAATAAGAATGAAAATATGGAGACTCAAGATTTAATACTTTAGATAGTAGTCCATTAATCAAATAAACAATAGTAGACAAAGTTTCTACCCAGTATTTAGATGACTCACTCAATCAATAAAGTATGAGTGACATCTAAAAGGTGATGATTTTTTAGCTCATCAACACCATTTTATTGTGGTGTATATATGCAAGAGCATTGTGAGATGATTCCTTTCTCAAGGAAAAAACTATTGAATTAATGAGACATATATTCTCCACTAGAATTAGATCTTAACATTTTGATATAGGTGGAAAATTTTGTTTCAAAGTAAGACAAAATTATGGAACATAGAAAATACCTCAGATTTGGAACAAAGAAAATACACCCATTTAAATCGTCTATAATCATCTATGAATGTCACAAAGTGCTTGAAATGAGAATGAGAAACAATTGGTGAACTGCCTCAAACATCACTATGAATGACATCAAAACACTTAGCAACACGACTATCAAAATTAGAAAAAAAAAATGAGTTTTACTTTTGCCTAATTTACAAGTAGAGCAATCAAAGGAAAAAGTTGAAAATTAATTTTTCATATCCCAATAAACAAGAATTTTATAAATGAGGCAACACAATAGAATTTAGGTGTCCTAGAAGTTTATGCCAAATATCATTCTTACTAATTGTAGAAGTACACGCAAAAGAGAAAAAATGAGTAATGGAGAAGTGTATACTCTATACGAAACAATATTCCAAGTTTAGGACAACTCACGATTATCGTCCTCGACACCTGATCCTGCACAAGACAATCATTACAAGAAAAATTCACATCAAAATTGTTACCTACCAACTGACCAACTAAAATAAGTCTGGGGAAGAGCATTGGTGATACAAAAATATTTCTTGAAAATTTGAGTAATATCCCCAAACTTAGTAATATTTAAATAACTTCCATTGACAATCTAAATTTATGAGGGACTATGATACTCATAATATTTTTAGCATACTAGTGGAGTTGGTCATATAATTGAAAGCGTCACAATCAACAAGCCAAAATTTAGATGTAATATCATTACCTTGTAGCCCCAAAACTAAAAAAACCTGAAACAATCATTTGTTGTACAATTTCAAGAGTAAGAACTTGTCTAATGGCTGGAGTAGCAATTTGGTTGTTGCTTCCCAATAAGGTTCGGAAGTAACATGGTGAGTTGCTCCAGAGTCGAGAACCCAAGAGTTTCCAGATGATTGCTGGCCAGATGCAAAGTGAGCCTTAGCTTCAAAATGGTTGTGTGACTTGAAGCGAAAAACATAAGACATGTGACCAAACTTTTGGCACAATTGGCATTTGACAGATTGCTTGGATGGTCTCCTATTTTGCTGATTGTTGAAATTCAATTGTTGATTGTTGGAATTCCATTCGCGAGATTGCGATGCTTTCCATGGCTGATTGTTAAAGCGAGTCTTGTTCCCATTGAATTGTGGAGGCATGTGGGACTTTTGGGCAACCGCAGTTGTGATCATAGAGGATGGTCTTTCCTGATCTTGATGTTTTAGGAACAACCCATGATCTGTGAACTTGTGAAATAATTCTTCAAATTTTAAAGAAGAGTCTCATGCGCGTATTGTAGAAAAAATTTCACGGTACTCGGGTCCAAGGCCACTTAGAATTTTGACAATAAGTTCATCGTCATTGACAGGTGAACAACAACTTTGAGAGCATCAGAAAGAGAACGAACTTCCTGTAAGTATTCTGCAATGGTTTTGGAAGCCTTCTTGGTATTTTGCAATTGATCTCGCAAGCTAAACTTGTGAGTATGGCTTTTGTTGGCGTACATTGTGTGAAGGAGTTCCCATGATTTGTTAGTAGATGGTGCTGCTACAATAGTCAGAGCAATTGTAGGATCGATGGATGTCATCATTGCTTGCTGGATTAATTGATCTTGAGAGAACCAAATCTGATACTTGGAATTTGGTACAATGAGATTGTTGTGGGTAATAGTAAGTGATGGAGAAGTTGTGGTTCCATCAAGATGTCCCATGACTTGATGTCTATTTAGTAGCATCACAAGTTGCGCTTTCCAAGTGGAGAAATTGAGCTTACCTTGTAGTTTAATAGGTAACTGCACTGGGTAAAATTGTACCTCATGAGTGGTGGCATAAACTGCAGAGCTGGCAGCAGTAGCATCAGTAACTGGAGCCATATATGAGAAAGCTTAAAGGCAACAGAATGGATCTAACTCGGTGGAGCTTATGGATGCTATGATACCATAAAAATATTGAGATGAGAAGAAGGTCAAAGGATGACCTTATTGAAATCTGCCAGCCATCTTAAATACATAAACTACAACTAACTTAAGCTAAACTGTAGGCCACTACTGTAGGCAACTACTCCTAGATATGCTCCACTTCAGGAGACTTAGTCAATGTATAATAAAACAGTAAATGAGATAAATAAAATATTATCCTATGACTTGGTCAAAAGCAAGCTGAAACTTAAGATACGTTAATACCTCTCACTTAAGTGGAGAAAATAAATACACTACAAAATGGGTACTCCTTTTTGAGTAAAGCCCCTAAAACAATGGCCAGACTCAATTCCTTGAGGTGAAAATTTATTCTGCAGATTGTTCTTGGACAATAACCATTTGAATTTTTTTTAATAAAATTGAGATTTTGAGACTACCTGAAAATAATACCAACAAATAGCTCCAAGACAATGTCTAGTGGTAAGAGCGCAACGTGTAACGTTTAAGTTAGGCGTACGTCACGGGTTTGAACCCTGTCACAATGAAAAACCTGGTATTTAAATGAGGAAGGGGCAGAGGGGCGGGTGCAATTTTTGCCGACCTTTGAATAGTGCACCACTGGTCCTTTGGATTTCTCAACAAAAATATACCCACTATTCAGTGTAATCTCACAAGTGGGGTCTGAGGAAGATATAGTGTATGCAAACCTTATCCCTACCTAGGAGGCAGAGAGGCTTTTTATGAAAAAGTAGGGTAGAATTTGGGAATTCACATTTAAAAAAATCGTTCTCCTGTGACTCTCTAAAAATTAGCTAAATTATATTATTTAGGAAGTAACATTGAACACAATTTTTCAAAGCTAATCATTGCGCTAATTTGATACAGATTCGTAAATTCATATCATAACTGCACACTTCCGTAACTCTAAAAAAGGCTAGCTTGTGGGAGACAGTATCATTTAACACAGTTTGGCATAACGAACTTGGATAGCTAATATATGAATATCTTAAGTGTTTTCTAGTTTTACATGTATTTTCTTTTTTCCAGATCAAGCATGGGAAGACATGTTCTTCAATGGATATATCGTATAATGGTGAACAACACCGAATTTGTCACATCGCAGGAACCACTTACGTAACTCCTAGATTCTTTGAACAAGGTATATAGGATATGCTGCTATAGTGCTATTGTTATTGACATGTTGCACAATTATCTGTTTTCTTTGGGGTGCAAAGTTTCCTATGGTTTCTTGTTTTCTACAGTATCATTTATGATCGACTCTTTTGATAAGCTACATGTTTGTTTATGCACTCTACTCTTTTCTGATATATCTTTTCTATAAGTTTTGTTTTCTGAACTTCATGAGGTGAGTGTTACCGTGTTACATATCAAAGAGACATGTTTCTGAATGGTATGTCGTGGAGGAGGAAGGTTTCAGGGCTATGTTGAGTTATGAAAAAGCTTTTCAAGGAAAAAGATAATAACTAATCTTTGATCGGGAGGTGGAATGACTATTCCATTCCAATAATCATAGTATAAATGCATCTATAAAAAGAGTTTTGTGTGTATAGAGATAGTTTTTGGTCATAGCAAATCAGTTGTCTTAAAATATCTTAGCGTTTATTTAATTTTCTTTTTGATTAAATTAATTTTTTAATCCTCTGATGAAGAACTGACACTAATGCCCGTTAATTGACATATTCATTTCTATTATTGATCTTCTATAAATATAGTGCTAAATCCCTCCATTTCACTTTATAGATGTCACATTTTTTTGTTTCACGTACCAAAGACTTGAATCTCCAACTGAGCTCTGGCTTCTGGAACAACATGTCTGATCAACCTGTTTTATGACTATTATGAAGAATTTGTCACCATAATAAGTTGTCGCTTTGTAGTTGAAGATATTCTATTTTTTTGGATAAGTGAAGATTTTCTTGTTTGTTTGTGATGGCAAACTTCACTGTTGTTCTGTTCATAAAAAAGTTAATTATTCCTCTGGATTGTGAAAACCTTGAACGGTGTTAAAAACTTCTATGGTTTTTATTTCTTCAGCTTACTAAGTCACATGCGGCAGCCTTTAGCACTTTGTTGTAGTTATCTGGTCATTTGCAACTTGTAATGGCACATGTTGGTTACATAAATAGTATAAGAAACTCGACAGTCCAAGGGAATCTACACAGTAAGTTGCGGTAAAGGTTTATACGTTGGGGCGTAAATGGCAAGTGCAAGGAGATAAAATTTAGGTTTCTCTATCTAGTTTGGCATGTGGATAGGGATAAAACCTTCGGCCTCCATCCGAGATTCTTCCTGATTGTATACTTTAATTTAATAGATCTATTTTATGAACTTCTTCCTAGGTTTGTTCTATTTCAGTGGTCTTGGTGTTAAAAGTTTGCTTTAGTTGCTCCAATTATTGTCATTGTACTTGTAAGCTATGAACTGAATGAAACAATCGGTGAAATTCGTCTAAGGGTTTTGCCCTAATTTTCTTACCATAATTAAGTTTTATTTTTTCTAAAAGAAAAATCAAAGTATTATCATAAATGATTTAAATTTTTCTGAAAGGAAAATATATTTCTTTTCCAGGTTTGATTTGTTTTTTCTTAGAGGAAAAGTTTGAAATTATATAAATTGAATACTCCTCTTCTCATATCAAGAATACAATAACATCCACAATGTAAATATTTAAGAGTTTTGTTTATGGGGAGATTTATTTTCTCAACAATTTTAATATTTTTCTGTTACATTAGTTTTCATATAATAATATTATATTTTTAGGATAAGTTTTTGTCATTTAATTTGTTAGCTTCTTGATTTGCAATCGTAAGCTTCAATGTGACGTCATAATAACTTTCGAACCAACAAGTGGTATCAGGTCACATGGTTCAACGATTCTATGGTCCAGTGGTTCAAGGGTCCAAGATAAATTAAGATAAAGTTGCAAGCAATTTGATTATAATGAAGAGTTTCTGTCAAAGAGAAATCTGAAATACTACATTAGGAAAAATTTCAATCATTTTCCCAACAATCCTGCTGCTCCATCTTAAAACACAAAAATTAATTTCCAATTCATGCTTATTTCTAATCATGGGTCCAACTTTAAAGCTCTGCAAAATTTTAATGCTTAGGCTCCAATTTTCATGCATCTTACTTTTAACACACGAGCTCCACTTTCAACTTGTAGTTATTAGTTTTAACGTATGAGCTCCACTTTCAACCATGCTCATAACGTTTAATACATGGCTCCTATTTTTAATCCGTATCACTTTTCAAATCATGGTAAGCAGCAGTGATACATGAAGATTTTGTGAAGAACGAAGATATCATGCATATGAAAAGGACAGATCAAATTTTGTCAAAATAATCCAGCCAAAAGGGGAGATTTGTTAGGATTTTGCCTTATTTTCTTAACATAATTATGTTTTATTTCTTTCTAAAAGAAAAGTCAATGTATTACCATAAATGATTTAATGTTTTCTGAAAGGAAAATATATCTCTTTACCATATTTGGCTTATTTTTTTCCTTAGAGGAAAGGTTTGAAACTCTATAAATTGAAGACTCCTCTTCTCGTATCAAGAACACAACAACATTCACAATGTAGACATTTAGGAGTTTTGTTTATGAGGAGATTTATTCTCTCTACAGTTTTAAATTTTTTATTTTACATTAATTTTCATATAATAATATTATGCTTTTAGTATAAGTTTTTGTCATCTAATTTATTAGCGTCTTGATTTGCGATTTTAAGCTTTTGCATGACACCCTAATCACTTTCAAACACAACAATCTGGACCTAGCAAACCTATTTCCCCCCTTCATCCTTAGTTGGGGGTGGCAAATGGGTGGTTGGGTCGGGTTCAAAATTGGTTGAAATAACACGGGTTGGGTTTGAAACCCCCATATTTTATGTAGATCAAAATTGGATTGGGCACTAAATATGCGGGTTGGAAATAGGTTAATGCATATTATACGTGTAATATTTTGCAACTTTTCCTTATATTGAGATCATTTAGTGACATAACATTTGAGTTGGACTACTATATAGTTTCTTTTAATTGGACTGATATATACTCTTTATAATTAAACGTTGTGATAGCTTCCTCTCGCATTAATCACCAACAAGTAAAAGGAATCTCACTTCTAAAACCCTAAATAATACACCAACTGGAACAACAAAAATAGTCCACAAATATATTCCAAGCATGAAAATTGGAAGATAACACATTAGGCAAAACCATACTTTACCCATGAATGTCCATAGTTGAACCCCCAAAATTTTACCCATCTAAAGTATATGGTGGATTGATCAATATGAGCTTATTTTACTAGGACTACTCCCAACAAGATATTTGACTAGGTTAAAGGTTTATTCCCCATTTTTTTGTGATGGGTGGGGGTGGGATGGTGATAAAGAGGGCAAGGTGTTGAGAGAAGTTAGTTAGTGAAATAACTGTTAGTACAGTTGTTAGTCTGTTCACGAAGTTGGTTATGAGATCTATGTGGTTAGTTAGTTAACAGTTAATTTAGTCTTAAACTTACTACAACTAAATAAGCTTCAACAGTTGTGTACATAAACACATGTATACAATACTTTATGATTAACAATTCATAATATCTTAATATCTTCCTATCAATAACTCTTATTCTTCTTGTCTCTGTTCTTTCTGTATAAACTAATCTGGCAGGATCAACCTAATTCTATATGGTATCAGAGCAATTGAGTTCAATCAATGAAATACGATTCGGATAAATCAACACTAATCATAAATATTCAAATTCTGGAAGTCCACTCAAGATCGTCAAACAATAACGACAAATAATCAGAAAAATATTGTTGGTAATCCAGCAGACTCACGCTCATCTGGTTCCCTACCAATTCTAGGTATATTCACTACACAAATATCACTAGATCCTAATAATCCACTATTTATAGCCAATTCTTATGTAAGTGGAGTAACTATAATATCAATTGAGTTAAAAGGAATTGCAAATTATGTAGTTTGGAGTAAGTCTATGAGGGTAGCTTTGCTTGGAAGAAATAAGTTGAGCTTTGTGGATGGTACTTAGAAGAAAGAAATGTTTCCTGTTGAGTCGGGGGATCAATGGGAAAGGGTAAATGTTATTGTATTATCTTGGTTAATGAATTATGTTGCAAGTAATCACATTGAAGATGTAGTATATGCCTTGAATGGAACTAATGTATCGGAAGGTCTGAGAGAGAGGTTTCATAAGATTGATGGTTAAAGAACCTTCAATCATAACCAAGAAATAGACTCAGTGACTCAAGGGGTGCAATCGATTTCAATTTACCATTCTAAATTGAAAGACTTATGGGATGTATTTGAGTTTGTAGTTCCATCTCCTGCCTGTGGGTGTGAGAAGTCCAGAGATTTATGAGACTACTTGCAAAGGCTAACACTTTATCAATTTTTGATGGGGCTTAATGAGACCTATACACAAGCAAGAAGTCAAATCTTGTTAGTGACTACTCTACCAATGGTCAATAACGCATATTCCATGATTGTTAGAGATGAAAACCAAAGGTCAATAGCTCAGTAAGTAGGTGCTACAAGCCTATTGGGAGTAGCTCCTGGCATCATAGACGCAGTTGCAATGTATACAAAGGCAACCATTCTAATGCAAGCTGAAAGGATATTACATAAGGGATTGCTATAGGCTGGTGGGATATGCTCCAGGTCATCCAAAAATATGGGTATCATAAAGGAGTAGACAACAGAGGTTATAAGTACAATAAGAGCTTTGATAATACAAATAGGAAAAGGAGGACAATTTCTAGTGCACATAATGTTGTGGCAGAAGAATAGAATGCACAAGCAACACTTGTTCAACCACATAATCAAGCACAACAATGTCAAGAGGTGTCTTCATTTCATAACGAAGGCAGTCACGTGGTGGTTTCACAACAGTTGCAGGTGGAGATTACATTATGCCTCTTAGGTTTACTCCATATCAATATGAACAGATATGCAAGATGTTGGAGCAGAATCACTCTGGCATCTCCTCGGCTAATTCAGTAAATATGACATGTAATAATGGTGCTGTGATGGTAATCAATAATCCCGAAGAATGGATCATTGACATAGGGGCCACTAATCATATGACTTCAGTTATTGAACTATTGAATAAACAATGATTAACTAAACCTGATAATCTAAAAGAGGTGTTTCTGCCTAATGTGAATGTTTCACATGTAACTCATACTGGTAGCAGTAATGTTTCAAAAAGAAGTACATTAATCAATGCTTTTCATGTTCCACAACTCAAATATAACTTACTATCAGTGTCTAAGGCAACTAGAGAGTTACAATATTCAGCAACATTTTTCCTGACTTTTGTGTTTTTCAGGATCTCTCAAATGCGAAGGTGGAGGAGATTGGTAAAAAGAAAGATTGTTTATACTTCCTTCTCAATCAAAGGTTACCTGGAGTGAGGAAAATAGGATATAGTCCAACATCAAGCAAAAGTAGTCTAGGCTTTAAGAAAGATAGTATTGGTTTATGGCATATGAGACTTGGTCATGTGTCATCTATTACGCTAGCTCAATTGTTTCCTGGACAAAAGATTCATATAATTGAAATAATGAATCAATGTACAATGTACCATGTGTCCTTATGCCGAAAAGTCTAGACTTCATTTTCCTGTTAGTACTTCTATAGGTGTTAACATGTTTCATCTTATATATATGGATTTATGGGGTCCTTATAAAATGTCTATTTGTGAAGGCTATAATTCTTTTTCGACTATTGTTGATGATTTTTCTTGTGTGACTTGGAATTTTTTTTAGAAACTTAAATTAGATGTGATCATTGTTTTGAAGCATTTCTTAGCTTATGTTTGAACTCAGTTTAACACTTACGTAAAGGCTATATGATATGACAATGGACTGAGTTCATTATTTCCAAATGTATAAATTGTTTAAGAATCTAGGCATTGTTCATCTCACTTCTTGTTCATACACTCTTAAACAAAATGGTGTTGCAGATACATGTACTAGAAATTACGAGAGCTATCAGATTTCAAGCAAATAAACCACTAAGGTTCTGGGGGCATGGTGTAAAAGCAGCAGTATATTTGATAAACAGACTCCCGTCTACTGTCATTGGTGGTATGTCTCCTTATGAGAAGTTATATAAGAGAAAACCATCTCTTCTGCATTTAAGAGTACTAGGTTGCTTATGTTATTCAAAGACAGTTCAAGAAGCTCATAAACTTATGCCTAGAACTAAACAAATAGTGCATATGTGATATTATGAAAATCAAAATGGTTATGTGTTATATGATTTAACAAAGTCCGTGTTTCTTGTAAATATGGATGTTACATTCATAGAGGACATATTCCCTTTCAAGAAAACTAAGAGTCAACTCTCATCCTTGTTTCCTTAACCATCTAGCACATTGTTGGAAGAACCTGCTCCTAACATAAATAATTCTATCAATAACATACAAATCATGGTGGGCATGATGCTAACATGGATGAGTTTCCACAACTGGAGCAAGTAGAGCAACCAAAATCGCTTCAAACAATCATATTCAAAGGAAATAAGCAAGGGGAAAACATCCACTAGGGTGGATGAAGGAATTTGTCTCCTTAAATGTTCATGGAAATGTGCCCTATGCACTATCTAAATATATATCCTATGGTAGTCTTGTTAAAATAGAAACACTCAAGAACTGATTTGAAGAATAAAATAGAGTGAACTTATGAAATTCCAGCTATGTATTAATTTTCAGAAGATCTGAATTTATACAAGGAAAAACATAACTATTTCCTATCTAGTAACAACTTACAAAGTGGATGTTGAAACCAAATAAGAACATGTGCCACTAACAACCATAAAAGGGGCAACAAACTTCAGAAAGTTAAGAAACTAAAGTTGACTAAGTCTAGCTAGAAAACTGAAAGCACTAAACTGAAATAAGTAAAAACCAGCAAAACTAATAAGCAGGAAAAAAATTACAATTGTCTAACACTCCTCCTTGGAGTTTCTGTGACAATTACCAATTCTTTGCCTCAGATCTTCAAACCTTTCCTTTGGTGGTGACTTAGTGAAAATGTCAGCTAGCTGGTTCTCAGATGAACAATAAACAAGCAACACTTCATTAGATTGTTGGACTTCTCTAATAAAATGAAACTTGATCTTCATATGCTTAGTTCGACCATGAAACACTAGATTTTTTTAGATTGAAAATGATGAACTGTTATCACACATGATCTTGGAAGCTTATGTTTGTTCATGGCCCAAGTCCTTCAACATCTTCCTTAGCCAGATGCCTTGATTCACAACAGCTGCAACAACTATGTACTCATCTTGTGCTGTTGATTGAGCTGTAGTTTCTTGTTTCTTAGAGCTCCAACTAAAACAACTTGTCCACAAACAAAAGAGATATCCAGAGGTGTTTCAGGAATCATCAAATCCACCACCCCAATCACTATCAGAGTACCCGACCAGGTTCATAGTTACTTTGGAAAATGTTGGGGAAAAAATTCCAAACTTGTTGGTTCCTTGAATATACCGTAACACTCTTTTAGCCGTTGTGAAGTGTGTGTCTCTAGGTGAATGCATGAACCTAGAGAGCAAACTTACAACAAATAGAATGTCAGGTCTCCTTGCGGTTAGATATAGAAGACTGCCAATTAAGCTTCTATACATACTATCATCCTCTTTTTTAGAATCCTCATCCTTGCCGAGCTTCACACCAGCTGAGATTGGATTACTCGTAGGTTTGGAGTCTTGCATTTTGAACCTGTTTAGAATATACAAATATATTTCTGTTGGCATATGAAAATTCCATCACTGGACTACAATACTTCCATGCCAAGGAAGTACTTCATGACTCCAAGATCAATCATTTCAATGATTTTCTCTATTTCATCCTTGAACCTTTGGATTAGTTCAATGTTGCCTCCTATCACAAACATGTCATCCACATAAATTGAGACAATTAAGGACTCACCTGCAGTGACTTTCACATACTAAGTAACTTCACTTTTACTTCTACTAAAGCCAAGTTGGATGAGATGATTGTCTATCCTCTCATACCATGCCCTCGGGGCTTCTTTTAGGCCATACAATGCCTTCATTAAGAGATAAACTTGATCCTCTTTTCCTAGAATTGAGAAACTATCATGTTGCTCAAAATAGATCTCTTCAGCAAGCAAACCATTCAAAAAAGCCTATTTGACATCAATCTAATGAATCTTCTAGGAACTATGAGATGCAAATACAAGAATAAGCTTGATTGTGTCATACCTTGCTACAATAGCAAATGTTTACTGGTAAGTAATCTGCACCATATTGTTGTGTGTATCCCTTCACAACCAATCCTTATTTTTTCAAATTATTCCATCATGATTGAGTTTTGCCTTGAAAATCCATTTTACACCAATCACCTTCCGATTTCTAGGTCTGTCAACAAGCTCCTAGGTTCCATTCTTCTCGATCATGTCTAGTTCATCTTGTATAGCTCTCCTCCAAGCCTGAGAAACGTGTGCTTCAACATAGCTTGTTGGTTCAGCGGTAACCAAATTATACCGCTGATAGAAATCTTTTAAGGTTCGAGTTCCCCTCACTGGTACATCATCCACTAGTTCATCTTTTGGAAGTTGAGGCTACTTTTTTGAAAATAAATCAGAATAAGAGGTCTTCTGATTTTTCCAATCCCAACTAGCTGCTTCATCAAACTTCACTTCTCGGATGAGAATTATTTTTTCTAATTACGAACAGAAAATCTTGTATCCTTTTGATGAACTATAGCCCATAAATAAGCCCTAATGAACCTTATTGTCCAGCTTATTCCTCTTTATTTCTGAAACTCGATAACAACATTTACCCCCAAAGATTCTAAGATGGTGTACTGATGGTTTGTTCCCACCCCATGCTTCATATGAAGTCATGTCTTGCAAGGCTTTAGTAGGCAATTTGTTCAGCAAATATACAGAGGTATTGACTGCCTCCGCCCAAAACTGATTTTGGATCTTTCTTTCGAGCAAAAGACATATGGACATCTCCATCACTATCATGTTCTTTCTTTCAGACACGTCATTTTGTTGTGGAGTGTATGGTAATGTCAATTGGCATTCAATGCCTGTGCTATTACAAAAATCTACAAACTGAGATAAAGTATATTCTCCTCCATTGTCAGACGTTAAAGCCATAATACTAAGATTACATTGATTTTCCACTAAAGCTTTAAATTGGTTAAAAACATCAAAGACTTCACTCTTCAGTCTAAAAAAACAAACCCAAATCATTCTTGTGTAGTCATCAATAAAGAGGAGAAACTATTTGTTACCACTCAATGAATCTGTTTTCATTGGCGCAAACATCCGTATGAATGAGCTGAAGTTTCTGGTTAGCTCTGTATACTTGATTTTCTTGATATGGCAATTTTGTTTGCTTTCCCTGGTTGCAAGTTTCATAAACTTGAGCATTAGAAAGAAATTCAAACATATTTTCCACTAGCTCCTTTTTTTTCATCTCTGCGATGCTTCTCAGATTAAAGTGACCAAACCTTTTGTTCCATAGGTTTGTGTATGTTTGTGAAGTAATAGTGTAAGTCTGCTCAATTAGTTTCTCCAAATCAACTGAAAACATTCTATTTCTCATCTTAACATAAAATAATTCTACTCCAGAAGGGTCAGAAACAACACATTCACGATTCTTAAAATGTAGAGAATAATTATTTTAAGGGATTTGTCCAACACTCAACAAATTTTGACTCATATCAGATGTGTACAAAACATCATGAATAATTTTGATACTTGATATTGTTGAGATAGACATTGTACTTCTTCTTCTGACTTCTACTGGCTCACCATTTCCCACTTTTAGTTGATATTTGTAAGTATAATCAAGGAATTTTAACATTTCAACATCATTGCACAAGTGATGTGCGCAACCACTATCAAGAAGCCATGAATTAGAGGATTCATTGATTGAAAAGTAAGAAACTACAAAGAGTTTCTCCTCATGTGCATCAGCAACTTCTGCTACTTGTGCTTGCAAAACTCCATAGGCCTTTGCTCTTGTTTTGCATACCTTGCATATGTGCCCCGTTTGCTTATAGTTGATGCATATAACATTGACTCTCCACCAACAGTACTTCTCCAGATGTGTAATTCTTTTACAATGTTTGCACGGATGGAACCTCTGCTTCACATCTCCACTATTGTTTCCTCCATAATGTTGCCCTTATTCTTTTGGTTGAACGGTTGCTTTCCTTTACCAAAAAAATGCTTTTGTACAAAGAAAGCTCCTTCAATGATCTTGTCCCGTCTCATAGTCCTCATTTTCTCTTGTGCTTGAAGAGCACTCATTAGTTCACCTAATGAAAGTGTGCACATGTCCTTGGATTCTTCAAGAGAGGAAATCTAAGATTCAAACCTCTCAAGAAGAGTCACAAGAACTTTCTCCACAATTCATTTGTCTGTAAATTCTTCACCAAGAAGTCTAATGTTATTAATAATTAAGGAGATTCGATCAACATACTTACTAATTGTTTCATCTTCCTGCATATTCAATGTAACACCTTGATTTACGCTTAACTACACCTCATCTGGTACTAGGTGTAGACAATCAAAATCTAGTATAAAACCCAACATGTGAGTTGGGGTCGAACCCACGGGGAGCGGTACAAGTTTGAAGTCAATTTTGAAGTTATAAATGCAATTTAATCGGTTGTAGGAATGAAAATTATCGGAAGCACTTGAATAAATTGAGGGAATGACATGAATTTCAGATAGGGGATTAGGTAGTCAGTTAGAAGCTAAAGCAATCACAAATAACAAAAGGGGAAACAAGTAATTAAGAGATACTCAGGGGTATGATCGACTAACTATCAATTTTGCTAAATGGGTGCTTGGTAATTATGGACGATTTCTAAATCTTAGTGGATAGGCTTAACCATAGATGCAATAGCTTTCTCTTGAACAACTATTACGATTCAGGTGAGTTCTCTCAAACCTCAACAAGCTTCTCACTATAAACAGCCCTAAAACCTCACTTCACCTACTCTCTCTAGCTAAATGGGTAGCATTGAGCTTAGAATTCACTCTCTCGAGCTGAACCCATAACAACCCAATAACTACAAATGCTAATTTATAACCTAGGTTTTACACCTCTCTCTTAGGAAAGCATAAAACACTAACAATATTGAAATGCACACTCCAATATATCAATGTAACAACAACTATAAATCAAACCCACTTCAAAATAGCATTAGGATTAATAATCCCTAACATCCATCAGCTAAATCAGACAATTAGTCACATAGTCACACCCCCAAGTATGGGGGTTTTAGTTATTCATCATAAAAAGTAAGAATTCAATACCTATTACATTTTCCATGGCTGAGTATTGATTCCTAAGCTCTTAAAATGATTCAATGAAGCTTTAATTACAAAACCCAATTTGAAATCAACTTGAAATCCTCAAAACTCAACAAGAACAGTGATTCTCGTTCTCGGTAAGAGTTTCCCAATGTTTTTTTCATCACATCTCTCACTTCAAAACATCAATTTATACTGATCCAAAATTTTGCCTTTTGGGGCAAATCGGCGAGGAAAGTTGGGCTTCACCGACTGGTCGGAAACTCGCCAATCGCCCCTGTCCATCACATTCTTCTTTTGTGTTTTCCTCCAATATGTACTGTAACTTTAGGCGGTATATGTCGGGGTCGCCAATGGATTTTGCAATGCGCCCTTTACTCCTTTAGATCGCCAATTTGATTGCATCTTCACTGTACATTTTGTAACATTCGGCGGTCTAACCTCTCTTTATCGATCCAATCGGCGCGTCTCCGATAAGGTTTAGGCCTCGCCCAATTTCTCTCATCGCGGAGTAATGAGCCACTCGGCGAGTGGTCTTGGCGATCACCATGATAGCTTTTCTTTACTTCGTTCAACTTGGTAGCTATTTTTCGTCCAGTAGGGTCCATGTCTTTCTCCTTAGCCATCATAGCTAAAATTCAACATTTAATCATTAGTTTAGAGCATAGATTAGGCATTTGAGGACACTTAAACTATCAAAACAAAGCCCTAAATGAGTCGAAATCTCAGACTCATCACACCTCAGATTCAAAAAGAGTAAAAATTTCAGTCCTTCAGAAAAATAAGGTGCCAGACCGACGAGCGGCACCGACGGTCTATCGTTTGACACCCAGACCGTTGGTAGGTTCTTTGTTAGCCAGCCTAGTTTTTCAAAAAAATTCATGTTCCAGTACTTTTTCAACGGTTCACCATGACGGTCCGCCGTTCAAAGCACGAGCCATCAATAGATTTCGTAGGTGAGTCCCAGACTTAGAGAGATTTTAAGCTCAAAATTTGAGGAACACGGTTGGGACCCACAACCCGTCGATTGGACCACGACCCGTGGGTGGGTCCCAGTCATGCCCCAGATTCAAGGGCGCAACTAGCTCCTAATGCCAAAACGCATGCTCCTGCCGACCTTGCTGAACCATTTGCTACTAGCGCATTGTAGCCACACGCAGTTAAGAAAACAAGCAAGTATATCTCGGCTTAAAATTAAGTCATCGGCCGGCAAGGCCTTTGTAAACAGATCCATAAAAGAAACAGCTACTTCCACAAGTTCATATAAAGAAATAGACAACTAGCACGAAAGTCCTAATTGGGCCGTCGAGGCAACCATGATCTCTATACCTAAACTGAAAGCAGGTATATCAAGACAATGCATCACACAACTAACAAACTTCAGCAAACCAACAAACTAGGCCAAAATGGCCATAACGTAGCTATAAACCCCACACACTAGTATATAAGCCTCTAAGAGTACTAAAAATTGGCGGGACAGGGGCCCAACCTACCCATGAAAATTTATACAACAAAAGCTAACAAACCTCTCAACTTTGGCAGCTCCGGAGGAAAGGGAATAGTCAACCGGATAGAAGTCAATCATGCTGCTGAGGAGGTCTACTAGGTCATCTATCGGGACATGCATGCATGAATGCAGCGCCCCCAGGCAATGGGGCGTCAGTACAAAATAATGTACAGAGTATGAAAGACAATAGACTATGAGCAAGTGTCCTAATATACTTGAGTAATCCGGTAAATAAATCAAGAATAAGATAAGTATACTGACCTGCTTGTAAAACTAAACTTATCAAAAATAATAAAACAACAACCTAACCAAGCCCCCATAAGCTCGGCAGGTACAAACAGCACGCAAGACCACCTACCCAGGCCCCCATAAGCCTAGAATGTGCCAATCAGTCTATACACCCCTATCGGTAGTCCCTTATCCCCGTAGGCAATCACATAGCCCTCCTAGGCAATAATATAGTCCCGTAGGCAGTACATAGCTCTCTTAGGCATTAATATAGCATATAGGCAACTCATAGCCCTCTTAGGCAACAACATGGCCCCGTAGGTAACTCATAGCCCTTCTAGGCGTCAATATAGCCCTGTCGGTAGAACATAGCCCTTCTAGGCATATATCACATTCTTGCAGCTAATCACAATAGCCCAAAGGGCAACAATAACAATTCAATAGCTAAAAGAGAGCACTTTAGTTATAAGCAACCTATACAAATAGCCCTAGGTCGTGTCTAACATAGGGACACTACTAACTGAATAAAAATCCCGATAAGGGAGGATTATATCAAATCGAGCAGACAATAATCAACAATAATGGCTAAAAGTGTACCAAGGATAACAACCCAATTACATTTCTCCTAAGCTTTAAGGAAACATGCCGTAAGAAGATAATAGCCTTAACATACCTTTTTCGCTGAATTCACGTGACCTAACGACTTTTATTCATAACCTCCTCGATACTACAACAAGGCAGGACCATAATCAACACACAAAAATAAAAGATACTATGACAATACGATAAAAGATATGTATTTCCGTCGCAAATTACTATTTGCCGCTTATAAAAGCTAGAGTCTATGAAAGAAGGGTATTATCTCGATCTTAAGTTCGTAATACGCCTCAAAACCATCAAATATATCTAAACCCTTGCTGTCCCAACACTAAAGTGTGATATGCTACAAAATCGATAAAACAAATTATACCACGATGATGAGCCCAACGTGTAGAACAACTTTTGTCAAGGACTTAGGTCGAGAAAATCTACACTTTAGTTGATCCTAGAAATGGGTTTCTCTAATTTTACTGGTTCTTAGCAAAAAAAATGAAGAAAAGGTTTGAAGAAGAAGATATATGTAAAGTTCCACCGACTTAGGGCCCCACCTCACGTTCTTGCTTGCACAGTCCCACAAAAATGCAAATATATCTCTATTCTGAAGTCTTATGAACAAACGGTTTGATGTGTTGGAAACTAGACTCATAGACCTTTGATTCAATAGGTCGTGGGCCCTATAAATCTTTATATATTAGGATAAACCCTCCGAGATATTTGACCCAAATTTCAGAGAAATCTTTAAAAGGAACTTACGATAACTTCCGCCAACTTTTATTTTGCCACTTTCCTAACTTCAAAACTTGAGATGCAATACTTGAACACTTCAAGTTGGACATACCACATCATTCTTAATTTACTACCCACCCTCTTTGTCTTTCCATGGAGATACGAGTAATTTTAGACGTTTTGAAAAGTCGGGGTGTTACATCCTTCCCCCCTTAGAAACATTCATCCTCGAATGAAAAATCTGAGTCACGCGGTTCAGTCCTTAGGAGTTGCCAAAATTTAGGTAGTGTATCCTTTGTATATGTCACTATCGAAAAACTTGAAACGCAAAATTTCTAACCTAGGCATCTCACAAGATGACATAAATAGCTAAACACTATAGCTCCACCATAACAGTGCGAGCAGATATACAACAACAACCAAAATAATAATAAGGAATAGTATATATACATAAAAAAATCAGATAGGTATCTTGCCTTACTGCCTAATATAAACTGATATGTCATCACCCTGGGGTATGAAACAAGTGAGGATATTTGGACCTCATGCCATCCTCAGCTTCCTAAGTCACCTCTTCTGTATTCTTGTTCCTCCACAATACTTTAACCGAAGCCACCTCTTTGGTCCTCAATTTACGGACCATCACCCTAGGGTATGAAACAAGTTAGGATATTTGGACCTCATGCCATCCTCAGCTTCCCAGGTCACCTCTTCTCTATTCTTGTTCCTCCACAATACTTTAACCGAAGCCACCGCTTTGGTCCTCAATTTACGGACCTACCGATCTAAAATGGCAACTGGAGTTTCCTCGTAGAACAACTCCTCTGTGATCTGAACATCCTCAACTGGGAAAACCCGAGAAGGGTCTCCTACGCACTTCCGTAGCATCGATACATGGAAAACTGGATGAATAGATTTTAGCCCCGAAGGCAATTCTAACTCATTGGCCACTCGTCCTACCCTCTGAAGGATCCGGTATGGCCCAATGAATCTTGGACTAAACTTTCCCTTTTTGCCAAATCGCATAACACCCTTCATAGGCGAGACTTTTAAGAATACCCAGTCATCGACACAAAACTTTAAGTCCCTTCATACTTCTGTAGGCTTTGAGCTGTTAGCAACCTCTCCCGAATGAGCTTAACTTTCTCCACTGTCTGCTGGACTAAGTCGGGTCCAATCAACCCTGACTCACCTACCTCAAACCATCCAATGGGGGATCTACATTTTCTCCCATACAAAGCCTCATAAGGTACCATCCCGATGTTGGAATGATAACTATTATTGTGTGCGAACTCAATAAGAGGCAAATGGTCATCCCAACTTCCCTTGAAGTCTAGCGCGCACACTCGTAACATATCTTCGAGTGTCAAAATTGTGCGCTTAGCCTGGCCATCTGTTTGAGGGTGAAAGGCGGTACGAAGATTAACCTGTGTCCCTAATCCTTTCTGGAAGGACTTATTGTGCTCCTCTATCAGAGATAATAGATACCGGGATACCGTGTAGCCTAACAATCTCTCTAATATAGAGCCCTACATAGTCTTTGGCCAAAAAAGTAGCCCCAACTGGTAAGAAGTGGGCTGATTTTGTTAGTCTATAAACAATTACCCAAATAAAGTCAAACTTGCGATGCGAACGAGGTAACCCTGTAATAAAATCCATATTAATTTCTTCCCACTTCCACAAAGGAATGGCTATCTCCTGAACTAACCCTACGGGCTTTTGGTGCTTAACCTTCACCTGTTGGTAGTTAGGACACTGCGCCACAAACTCAGCAACGTCCTTCTTCATCCCATGCCACCAATAAATCTCCTTAATATCATGGTACATCTTCGTCGAACCAGGGTGAATAGAATAACAGGAATGATGTGTCTCTTTCATAATTAGATGTCGAAGCCTTGCAACATTTGGAAAACACAATCGACCGCTATATCTGAGGACTCCATCTTCTGCTATATCAAATGCTAAAGACTGCTGATCCTGAGCCTTGGCTCTAATCTGCACTAAGATAGGATCCTCTTGTTACCGTGATTTTACTTCTACAACTAGAGATGACACGGTTGTATCCTGAATTGTGCCCCACTATCGTCTGCCTCTAACAATCTGACTCCCAAGCTAGCTAACTGATGAATCTCTCCCGCTAGCTCCCGCTTCTCAACACCTCAATGGGATAAACTACCCATAGATCTTCGACTGAGGGCATCGACTACCACATTCGCCCTTCCTGGATAATATAAAATATCCACGTCGTAGTCTTTTAGTAACTCAAGCCATCAACGCTGTCGCAGATTTAACTCCTTCTGTCTAAATATTTATTGAAGTCTCTTATGATCTGTGAAGATGTCAAAATGAACGCCATACAAATAGTGTCTCCAGATTTTTAACGCATGCACAACTGCAGCCAACTCTAAATCGTGGGTCGGATAGTTCTTCTCATGCTTCCTCAACTGCCTTGAAGCATATGCGATAACCTTACCATGTTGCATTAGAACACATCCCAACCCAACCCCAGAAGCATCACAGTACACCGCATAGTCCTCTGAACCCTCTGGCAATGCTAGAACTGGTGCTGATGTCAACCTGTCCTTTAGCTCCTGGAAACTATGCTCGCAAGCTTCAGTCTACTGAAACTTAGCTGCTTTTTGAGTCAGCTTCGTTAATGGTGATGAAATTAAAGAAAACCCCTATACAAACCTCCTGTAGTACAAAACTAACCCTAAGAAACTACAAACCTCAGTTGGAGTCATAGGTCTGGGCCAAGTCTTTACGACCTCAATTTTTCTGTGTATCAACTGTAATGCCTGCATCTGATATAATATGGCCTAGGAAAACCACAGAGCTCAACCAGAACTCACACTTAGAGAACTTTGCATAAAGTTCCTGCTCACGAAGAACTTGAAGGATTGCTCGCAAATGATCTGCATGCTCAGCTTTTGAATGCGAATAGACCAAAATATCATCAATAAATACAATCACAAACGTATCTAGATACGGCCTGAATATACTATTCATCAGGTCCATAAACACTGTTGGGGCATTGGTCAATCCAAAAGACATAACCAAAAACACAAAATGCCCATATCTAGTTCTGAAAATTGTCTCTGGAATATCTTTCTCCCAAACTCGTACCTAATGGTACCTTGATCTCAAATCAATCTTTGAGAAGTACTTAGCACCTTGTAGTTGATCAAACAAGTCATCGATCCTCGAAAGGGGATACCTATTCTTTATAGTAGCCTTGTTCAGATGTCGATAATCGATACACATCCTCAGCGAGCCATCCTTTTTTCTCACAAATAATAAAGGTGCACCCCATGGTGAAACACTAGGCCTGATAAAACCTTTATCAAGAAACTCTTTCAGCTGATCCTTCAGCTCAGCACGAGCCATTCTATAAGGAGGGATAGATATGGGTTGTGTACCTGGTAGCATATCGATAGCAAAATCAATTTCTTATTTGGGAGGGATACCAGGAAGTTCGTCTGGAAATACATCTAGAAACTCATTAACTATCGGAATAGACTGAAGAGTCGGTGGTTATGCATCTATATTATGAACGCGAACAAGATGATAAATACAATCCATAGTAATCATCATCCTCACCTTAAGATAGGAAATAACCTACCTTTCGGAGTTGTTGTATCACCTATCCACTCCAGAACTGCCTCTCCTAGAAAGTGGAATCTAACAATCTTCGTCCGGCACTCACCATTAGCATAACAAGACACTGACCAGTCCATACCCATAATGATGTCAAAATCAACCTTCTCTAATTCTACCAGGTCTACAGAGGTCTGACGGTCGATAATTTTTATCGTTCAACCTCGATAGACTCTCCTGGCAATAATAAACTCACCAACTAGTGTAGATACAATAAAGGGTCGATCTAATGACTCTGCTACTATACATAACTTTCCCTCTATAAATGGAGTAATATAAGATAGAGTATATCTAGGATCTATCAAAGCATAAACACAATGGGAACAAAAAATCAATGTACCTGTCACAACATCTAGTGATGAATCTGAGTCCTATCGGCGGGCTAGTGAATATGTACGGTTCTGGCCACTACCAGAACTAGATGCTCCCTCTCTGCCTCCGCCTTTACCTCTACCTGCTGAAGTCTGGGGTCCATGCCCCGTATACTATACTGATGAGGAGGAACCTACTATTGACCTGGTCAACTGACCTATACCACCTTGACCTATGGTCAGGCAGTTTCTCCACCCGTGCCCCTCCTGTCCACAAGAATAACAACCTGTGAAACCCTGTCTGCACCTCCCGAAATACATCCTACCACAAGTAGCACAACGCGGTGGTGTTGTCCTTGCCTAGCATGAACCCCTCTGTTGCTGAGAGCATGATGTTCGTGAACCCTCACCTGGACCTGACTGTCCCTGATGATCAAATCTTCTACCCTGAAACTACTGAGGTGGAGGTCTAAGTGGCCTACTAGAATATCGAGGTCTGGGACCACCCTAAAAATCTCCCGGTGAACCAGCGGGCCTAGCCCTCTTCTGTCTCTCTCTCTAGACCCTCTCACTCGTATACTGTAGATGTCGGCGATCCTCTATGCCCTATGCAAAGGCTTGAATCCGCGAGATATCCATATTATCATTTAGCGCAGCGGTAGAACAAGCATCGATATAGTCTGAGTCAAGCCCTCCCACAAATCTACGCACCCTGTCATGTATCGTATCAACAAATGCTGGTTCATATCTAGCCAATGAATCAAATCTCATCCCATACTCTCGGACACTCATCCCACCCTGTCGGAGGTTCAGAAACTGTTCCACCCGGCCATCCCTAATCTCTCGAGGCAAATATTGATCGATGAAAGTTTCTGTAAAGCTATCCCAAGTGTTTAGAGATGTATCTTTTCCCCTAGATCTCTCCCAACTTTCATACCACAATACTGCAACATCATGCAATCGAAATGCTGCTAACTAAACTGACTATGTCGCTGAGGCATGCATGACTCTGAAGATCCTATGAAGCTGATCAACAAAGTGTTGAGGGTCCTCTCTACGATCTGTCCCTGTAAACTGTGGAGGATTCAAGGCAAGAAATTCACGAGCTCTTAAACTTCTGGGTCCTTCAGAAGGTCCGGCAACTTCTGGTGTAACTGGTTGGCGCTGTGCAGCTACTAACTGTGCTAACATACATACTACACTCTTGAAATCCTGGTCAGATGGAATAAGAGGAACTAGAGGTGGTACTGTTGGTGGAGCTGGGGGTCCTGCAGCTTTCGGAGGCTCCTGAAGTGGTGGAGAAGCTATAGGAGGCTGAGAAGATGTCTCCCCCTGGGTCTCACAATGGGTTGCCTCCACCTGTGGTACCTTGTCAGTACCCTCGCCTGCAGTTGTATCTAGTCCCTGACTAGTTGTGGTCTGTCTGATGTCAGCCATCTCTATCTACATACAAATATAAATTATAAGCCAGAAACCTCAACCCTTAAGACACCGTTCTATAGCACGAGGTGAGGAAAAGAAGGATAGTCATTCTAACATGTCCAATAGCTTCTTGTTTATCGAATGTGGTGCACAACACATTTATAAATAAGACTCTACTAGAAACGGCTTGCAGACTCCCTAGGATACGACATTGCTCTGATGCCAAGTTTGTCACGCCCAGATTCAAGGCGCGCAACTGACTCCTAATGCCAAAACTCAGGCTCCTGCATACCCTGATGAACCATTTGCTACTAGAGCATGGCAGCCACACACAATTAAGAAAACAAACAAGTATATCCAGGCTTAAAATTAAGCCCTCGGCCGGCAAGGCCCCTGTAAACAGATCCATAAAAGAAACAGCTACTTCCAAGAGTTCATATAAAGAAATAGACAACTAGCACAGAAGTCCTGATTGGGCCGTCAAGGCCACCATGATCTCTATACCTAAACTGGAAGCAGGTATATCAAGACAATGCATCACACAACTAACAAGCTTCAGCAAACCAACAAACTAGGCCAACATGGCCATAACGTTGCTATAAACCCCACACACTAGTCTACAAGCCTCTAAGAGTAGTAAAGATTGGCGGGACAGGTGAAATGACCCAAAAAGTCCTCAAAAATGTGCTTCGGAAGTTACCGGAAACTTGTTTAGCTATTTATAAAAAAATCCATTTCGTTTTTCGAAAATCCGACTTCATATTCTTGTTTAGGGGGTCAAATTGAGTGGGAAATGGGTCTAACCCAAATTTTAGAGCAACCGTAT
>JAJOOO010002817.1:0-69422 GCA_029582685.1 Solanum piurae
CCCTATCTTTGTCTTCCTTAAACACGAGTCTAAGTAGGATATTTTAAGTATACTGTTGATAAGAACTCGTGGGATAATGATGGGAAACTATGGTTTCACGTCCTCTATTGTATGTGTGATTGTTAGGACTGTTTTGGGACAGGTTGATGTGTAAACATATTGGGGACAACTTGGTTGATGTCTGTAAAGGATGTAAATTGTTGATATTGAAATATAGTTGTGTAGTGTGCAAATGCAATAAAAGAAGGCGGGGTTGAAAGAACACCCTTAGTTTGGTAATTACGGGTTTGCTGCCCGAGCATTATTGTTGAGTGAGATTGGACTGCCTAAGCATGTTTAGTAACTACTAATACTAGTTTATCACCTACTCTATTGTAGTTAAGAATTTGGAAAGAAAGGAAGGTACTTCAAGGTAACTATAAGGTGGTACAACAAGGTATGTAAGGCTTTTCTATTTTCTACTAATTGACATGAAATCTAGACTCGTCCTCGACACATAGAGGCAGTTTACCAGCTCCAAAACGACTTATTACCTTGTTCTCACTCTTTAACATGTCTGCACGTTCCAATACATGTTCATTGCCAAATCTGTACATATACATTGAATACCCTGCATGAGTTCTCCTTTTAACTAAATAAGGTCCATATATTATTTCAGCTCATATGCATTTCATTAATGGTGTAACTACTCTCTATGTTGTTGTTCTTGTATTATATGATTATTACACGTCGCTTGTTGACTACATAGTCCCACAACTCAAAATGCTATGACCACCAAAAGAATCATCTCAAATGTTAATGAAAATATATTAAATAAATCTTCTTACTGATGGGTGGTATCCCAGGGGTGGAAGAATCACCTAGCATGGATCGATCCCAATATTACGGGTGGTATCCCAGGGGTTAAAGGAGTGCCTAGCATGGGTCGATCCCGATTTATATGTCTATCACTGATCAGCTGGTTATTTGTATTATATGTTGTGCACAGAGTGTAAAGTAAAGAATGATAAAGTAAACAAAAGAATGTAAAGTACCTGATTCCATAATATGAGAAAAGGTGGTCTTGTATCCTTACATTGGTATAGGATTTCATTTTAGTTCTTATTTCACATACAATACATTATGCCTTACATACTCAGTACATTCTCCCGTACTGACGTCTCTCTCGGGGGTCCTGCAATTCATGTTGTAGGTACATGAGTTAGTAGATCTCTCCAGTAGGAGAATAGGACATCCAGCGGCTATTGGTGAGCTCCAGGTTGATTCGGGGCTTTCCGAGTCTGTAGCATGTATTTTGGTATTGTATAGTAGCTGAGTGTAAGGCGGGGCCTGTCCCGACCTTAACCCCATAATGTTTTATCATTTAGAGACTTTGTAGACTATGTATAGTGAAGTGTGGTTGTGCCTCGTGTCTTAGACATCATGGCCCCAACGGCCAAGTCATGTACACTATCTTTTGGCTTGTTAATACTGTCTACTTTCATGAAAACATGTTATCCACTATGGAAGCACCTTTAAATGTTCATAGATAGAGCATGATTACAGGTTGGTCCTCCCGAGCCTTCTCGGCAATGGGTGCCGGTTCGCCTTAATGGGATTTTGGGCGTGACAGCACAACTCAAATTAGGCTTAGACCCAGTGACAATCATGCACAACCCACGATTTTTCATCCAATTTAAAGCGCAACCTTCAGGAATTAACTATTTAACTTAGTACGGGTAAAATTTGCGAACATAACAGGCTAACAAATGTTCTAATCCTACCAGAGAGGCCCAACGCATCATCAAAGATTAACAGATTGCAAATGGGTACAATTTCAAAACAATGAACGCGGGAAGTACCAACCTTTTATGCCGATCAAATGGATATTGAGATGCTAGGAAGCAATGTAATCCAACTCGCAGCACAATTCAATACTAAAAATACTCCAAAAATGCAGGAAATGTAAAACTAGAGTGCAGGTGTGAGTTTCGGAAGATGAAAAAGTAAGGGAAAGGGAATGAGTTTGAAACATTTAAACCTTTGTCTTGAAAAATCATCCAGTTTTCGCCCATTCGGCGACATTAGTCTCGATCGCCGAACTATTCGGCGTCACGCCAAGTAGTCATTTGGCTCACCAAATTTTACAGAACCTCCATGCATTGTGGGAGTCCAAACGGCGGTCTCCGTCGAGATCACCGACATGATCGGCGATTCGCCAATAATTTCTTGAAGTCGCCGAGTATTACAGACTCCAATGTAGATTGGTCTTGATTCTAACAGAGATCTGGTTCGAGGTCGCCGAACCCTTCAACAATTCACGGAATGGACCTGTAACTCGCCAATATGCACTTTTCGTTTACTCTCCACACTTCCATCTGAACAATCAACACACCATTATTTTAGCAAATCAATATAAAGCAGTACATGGTTTTGGGTTGCCTCCCAAACAACGCCTTAGTTAACGTTGTGGCACGACGCAAGTACACCTTCAAACCTCATTTTTGGGGTTGACCATAGTATCACTAGGCAAACCCCTTTTTATCTCGGATTTAGGTGAGACTACATCTGACCTATTTGGGTCTCCAACTGCTTGATTGATACTGATTCGGAGGAAACGGTTTGGCTAAGGATCGACACATCCTCTTTCATCTCTTTTAATATCTTGTCTGACCCTTCAACTTTATTGAGGATACTTGAAAGAATATCCTCAGACCTACCAGCTTCCGAATCCTTTGGCTTTTTTCGCTCGTGGGGAGGCACATACCTGTCCTTCTCCCCATCCTTCCAATTAGGATTTCGGTCTCTCCATTCACGATCCTTCCATCCCTCATCTCTAACCCAACCTTGGTTACCTTCATTTCTTGTGTAGTTTGAACGATAACCACCGCCTTGGTTGGCCAGGAAGTTCACTTCCTCATTATACAAGGCTTCAAATTTCACCTCCTCAGGATTTGCACACCCGACCTCCACAACGTTGATACCATGGGCACCAGCCCCCATGACATTTTTAGATAAAATGTCAAGTTGTGTCATGATCTTGGCCATGTTTTTGTCTCTCTCATTATTTTTTTCCATCTGCTCCTTGGATAGATTGAATGTGAGAGGGGAGACTTGGTCTTCACGAGTGTACCTTGCCCTATTAATGGTCGTCATGCCATCTAAGAGTTGGGCTGCTACTGCATATGGTTGCTGCATCAAGCCTCCAGGTGAAAGTTGATCAGCGACACCTTTGTTTATCGAATTCAGGCTTCGGTAAAAGTACCGTAGCAAGACATTGTCGGGTAGACCATGAGTCGGGCATTGTAGCACCAACTTTTTAAATCAGAACTAACTCTCATGGATTGGCTCGCTCTCTAAATGCTTAAAGCTTTGGATACTATCCCGAAGAGTCATCATCTTCGAAGGAGGGAACAATCGCACATTAAATACGGTTACCAATTCCTCCCAAGAAGTGATGGATTCGCGAGGCAACTCTGCCAGCCACTTGCACGCCTCTCCGATCACCGAGAAAGGAAATAGCCTTAAACGAACTGACTCCTGAGAGATGTTTTTAAAAGAGAATGGTCCTCGCATATCCACGAAGTTTTGAAGATGTTCGTGAGGATCCTTATGAGTCAATGCACGGAAAAGTCCCTTTAGTTGCAAAAGTTGCAACATGGTGCTCGTTATGTGGAACACTGCATTTCCCTCGGCTGGAGGTAAACGGATGGCCCCAATACCTCCCATGAGATGGGGGTCATTAATGTTGGGTTCTTGGACATCATTGAGATTTCCGATGTCGTCTTAGTGGCCCACCTGGCTACCGCTGCTGCCATTAACACTCATGCTTTCTGTTTTCAACACAAACAATAGAAACAAAACTGAAAATTAAGTAAGTGAACTACAACTAAGAAGAACAATTTTTTTACTAAACTAAGAATTTTCAAGTAACACCACTTTCCGATTTGCGTAATCAAGACACAACATCTAATGGAAGTGTCTACGATCGTACAATAGTAAAGTAACCCAATCAAGGGTTGGGGTCGAGTCCCAAGGGAGTGGGATTGAGAATTAATATTTATTTTTTTTAGTTCTAATTAGTCATAGCTAAAAACATTGTCAAATACAAACATGTTAAATCTAAGGGGGGACGCAAGCGTCAATTATCAATGGCGGTTTGTTACAAGTAAACAAAAATAACAAAAATGCAAAGAGTACTAATCAAGGAGATGAGGTTCTTGGGATGTGATAGGAATACGAGATAATCTAAACTATTGGTTACATGCTTTTCGTAATCAATCCGTTGAATATTTGTGACTAGGCTAGATTATAGTGGGGTAAATTCTCTCTCGAGCAACTTACCCCAAATCAACTCGGTTTCTCTCGAACACCGAGTTGCCGCATGAAGAACAACCTCCTCCTTAGCCCACTCACTCTCTCGAGCTGAGTGTGTGGGAGAAGGACTAGAGTTCACTCTCTCGAGATGAACCTCATATTAACCCAATCCCACCGGCCATCAATCTAGTAGTCTTAGTTTTACGACCTCTCTCTTGAGCAAGCTGAAAACACAAAGGTGAAATCGTATTTGCAACTACAGTTTCATTATGTTCCACCACAACTACTAAATGAAATCATATCTAAACAAGAAATAAATCATCAACAAGCAAGCCCCAATAGATAATCTAACCCATATTCACAAAATCACACCCCAAGAATTGGGGTTTTAGCTAGACATGTAAAAGTGATAGAAATTTATACCAATATGAGTTTGCATTCAAATGGGTATGAATATTTAAGTCTCAAAACAAGCCAAGCATGAAGAATCCACAAGACCCAAGTCCAAATTCTTGGAGTTGAAACCCTTTGAATCTTCAAGTTCTTCAAAACCCTCTCCAAACATAGAAATCAAAATTCTATATTAAAAATTTGATGATTAAGCTACAACTCTCAACGAGTATTTACAGCTTTCAAAAACCTGTGCTGCAGCAGATCATTCAGCGCCGTTAGTTGGGATCACCGATCAACTTAGTGATCCACCCTTTGGTAGGTTTCATCGCCATCTTGCTAGCATCGTCGTGTTTTGGATAATTGGGCTACATAGTACTGCTTCACGGAATTGCTCGACGACACACCAACTTCTTCTTTTCACCGCTGATTTTATCCTTTCCTTCAGGGCTCAGTACACTGAAACAAAAGGCGAGGATAAGACCTTTTGGTGACTCGCCGAACGGGTTCAGCGATTCTCAGATCTTTATTTCTTTGTTCTTTCAGCTGCCTTTGATCCTTTTTGCTATGTAGTGTCCATGCTTTCCCTCAAACTCCAAATACCTGAAACTTAAGGGTTTTCATCCAATATTGAGACAAAATATGCATTTGAGGACACTAATTCTATCAAAATATAGCCCTAAATGAGTCCAATTTGTGGACTCATCACTGTTTCTCATCAGTCTCTGACTCGGACTCAGCAGTAGCCACCTCCTCGACTCGAACCTCATCTCTGGTGGTAGCCGGAGGCACCTTTGTCTCAGCTGGCATGTCGGGGATCTCTACAGTCCAGAAAATTATAGACATATCTGTGGAATTCAGCTGGTCCCCATCCTTCCTCAACTCAGCAATTGCGGCCTATAGAGCCGTCACCTCATCAGTGGCCCCTTGGCCAAGGTCACACACCGCTATCCTGCCCGCAAGGGCATCAATAGACATACTAAGAGGTGTCACAGCAGCAACAAGGGCCCTTTCTATCATCCCATGAAGTGTCCTCAAGCTTGGAGGCACGCCTATCCACAAAATGGGCTAGCTTCCCCATCCATAGTAATGCATCCTGGGTGAGTCGAGGTCAGGAAGTAGCAGCAGCACCAGACTTAGAAAGTAAGGGATCTCTAGAGGAACTAGGAGTCACAGAAGGGACAACACTAGATGTACCTAAAGGCCTAGGGGACGGAGTAGGCAATACTGCCTCTACAGGTAGTTTATCAGTGTCAACAACCAGGGAGGAATCCACCGGGGCTGCCTTCTTCCTCTCCGCCTCAATCCGCCTGATGTCGGTACAAGAGGTTGGAATCACTTCCACATCCTTCTTTTCATCCCAAGGCACCCGAACCTGTCTGCACAACTTGGTGATCAAAACCAGGAATGGGAGTGAAGTCTGACGTTGTCTAGCCCTCATGGCCATTTCTTGGGCAATGATCATACCTAAGTTTAGCCTTGTCCCATCAATGGTGCAACCAAGACAGACTGCTTTTGCATGGCGGAGTATAGACTAATTCTTGGATGGCATGATAGAACTGCTGATGAAGCAAAACTAGTACCTCACTGCTACATTTGGATTTTTCCTTACTTTGGGTGCTCCAGACTCTATCCACCTAGGAGTATCGTCAGATAAAAGAGGGGCCAACAACTTTTTCATATCCTCCAACGTTCTTGTCTTGATCATGTATTGACAGTCATCCTCAATATACTTTGTACACTCCAAAATTGCATTGATAGCATCATTATCACACTTCACTTTCTTTCCCAGACAACCACATAGTCTACGAGCTTGAATGTAGCGGACTTCTTCTTCCCTTGTGGCACTAGAGCTCCGCAAGTAGTGTAAAACTCCCAAACCCATTTAGGGATGTAAGGGCCACGGGGTTTTGTGGGACTTCAAAGTGTGATAGATCTCTGTATATTTGTCTATCACTCCAACAGTAGACAGTCTCTTCTCCTAGATGATGGTCCTCAAACCCTCAATCTTTAGTCTGTTCATAGAATAGGGAGGACGACTCTGTGTAGGTGGAGCTGGGACCACAATCGGATCTGGAACAGGAGGAGGAGCGGTGGCCTTGGGAATTCTGATCCTAGATGGATCATTCAACCTTTTGGAACAAAGCTCAGCTCTATGGGCTGACAGTAACTCATCATCCTCAGGCTCAAAAATAGTAACCTGAGGGTCCTAGAGCTTACTCTCACTCTCAGATGTGGTGAGGTGAGCGGCGTATATCCCCTCACTGTCGGAGCAGTCCTCCAGTGATGCAGGAGCAGGTGCCTTGCCTTTCCCTTTGCCTATCCGACCTATGGTAAGAAGTTTAGTTGCCTTTCCCCGGGATGCATCTACATCCTCATATATGGTAATTTCCTTTGCCCTCTTGCGGGGCGGCATGTCTCGACCTGCTACCTTTGGTCTAGCCATATTTGCAAACCAAATTGGAAAAAAGTTAGAAATAGTTCAAGAAAAGTTGCAGAAAATATGTTGCAGACAAACTCTTTGAACCGATCGGCGAGTCGGGAAATCACTTATGCGAGCAAGATCGGGCTCGCCGAAAGTATTGGTTCAAAATATTTCTAGGAAAATAGTAGATCGGCGATGTTTAGGGTCCTTCGGCGAATAACCGACACCATTGGACAAGCACAAACTAGCCCGCCAAAAGGTACAGTGTGTTTATGGGGTTAGGGGCGCAGAAAGGTAAATCAAGGAAGACTTTCGGTGAGTCGCCGAGTGAACTCGGTAAGCTCAGGATTCGGCCGAAAGTTACAGAACAAAACTCAACAAAAGCAAGAAATAAAAGGCGATCTGGGCGGACTTTGGTGAACCGCCGAGTGGTTTGGCGAGCTCAACTCAGCTCGCCCAACGTGCCATTTTCAACCCCAACTTCTAAAATCAACCCCGTAGCCCTCAAAAACAAAATCCAACCACACACAATCTCAATTAATCCAAAACCCATTAGACCCATGCCACCGGGGTGATTAATGACGTTTCAAAGACACTTCATCCAATTCTAAGCCACAATAGTCGTTAATCGGTATAAAACCCAACTAAATGAGTTGGTGTCGAATCCCACAGGGAGCGCTACATGTTTATGAGTCAATTGAGAAATATGAACATGTTCAAATCAGTCATAGGAATAAAAATTGGCGAATGAAAACATCATTCAAATTAGGGGGTGACATCAATGTCAAATGGGGGTTTTCGTCTGAAATTATCAACTACGAACAGTGGTAAACAAAGTGAAATAACAATAATGAGACGAGTTCTTGGGATGTGATTCGATTAGAGACAAATATAGATTAATGGGTAATTGCAACTATTAGACAATAGCTAAATATTAGTGAGTAAGCTAGACTATAGAGGAGGTACAATTTATGTTGAACAATTTACCCCGAATCAAGTCGATTTCTCTCAAACATCAACAAGCATGCAAAATAAGAACAACCCACACCTTAGTCCATTCACTCTCTCGAGCTGAATATCTGGGATTAGGTTTAGGATTCACTCTCTCGAGCTGAAACCAAGGCAACCAAATAACCTCAGACCATTTAATAATCTTACTTTTAAAACCTCTCTCTCGAGCAAGCCAAAAACACAAGAGTACAACTGCACTCGCAACTAAAATTCTTAAATTGAACCACAATTAATGATTGAACTCACTTTTAAATAGCATTTAAACTAACAATTAGCAATACCCATAAACTAAATCAGCCCATAATCACATCATCATACCCCAAGAATTGGAGTTTTAGATAGACATCATAAAAAGATAAAAATCGTTACCAAATTGAGTTTCCATCAACTGGGTAAGACTAATTCCGTCCTTACAATGTTCCAAATCGAAGATTATCAAAGACCCACTTCCAATTTCTCAAAAGTGAAAAACTTCAATTCTTCAAAGCTAAAGGAAAACTAGAGAAAACTTGTCTCGAGAGCTTAAAACTTAATTATAAACTATTCTAAAGAGTAATTTATACTAAACTAATTGTTCAAAAATGTAGTTATAGTCGTAAAAAAATATGCTACAAAGAGCCACTTGGCGAAGTAAGTCGGGCCCGCCAAACCACTCGGTGAGCCGCCCGTTGGTCATTTTCATTGCCTTTCTCCCTTGGCATTCAACATCCTCAAGTTCTGTAACTTTGGGTGATCCAGTACTGCATCGCGGAACTACTTGGTGATTCGCCGACTGCTCCTTTCAATCGCCGACTTGATTTCTTTCCTTAGGGCTTGGCACAATGGAACTTTAAGCGGTCAAATGGCCATTCGACGATACACCAAGCGGACTTGGCGATCACCAGGCTTGTGTTTCTTCATTCTTTCAACTCGCTTTGTTCCTTTTTGCAAATTAGTATCCTTGCTTTGTTCCTTAATCCATATACATGGAAATCAAGGGTTTTACATCAGTTGTTGGTACAAAATAAGCATTTGAGGACACTAAATCTATATAAATAAAGTCATGAATTAGTCCAAATCTCAGACTCATCAACATTTCCAACTTAAACTTTTACTTGTTCTCAAGTAAAACTCAAGTTCACCAGTTCAAAAAGGATGTCTCAAACAGTACTACACAAGACTCAATCATGAATGCACAAAACAAGACTCAACTTACTTACGCAAGGATCAATTGTGCACTCAAAGATTCAAGTTGTGACTCACCATTACCAAAGATTGTCAAGTTCACAATACTTGCTTCAAATGCAAGTTCAAGCTTAACAAAGGTACTCGAATGCCATCACACAAGAATGATTCCATATTCACACACAATTGTTCAACAAATTATAGTTACGGAATCACATACAACTCTCACACTCACAAAGATGAACACATGCATGACTTAACCCATAAGTTTGCCCTTATTTTCCAATCAACATTCACTTCAGCTCCCTCAAGATCAAAAAGGTCTTTCCAAGACTTGTAACGGGGCTGAATCTAAATGTATGATCATTTAGGCTCAGTGGTTGCTATCCTCATGAAATTTAGCACGAACATCACTTCGTTTCCTTTTCTTCAACATTTTCACCCATGCTCAAAATTCCACCCCATTATTCACTTCCGATGGAAAACCGGACACCCCATTTCTTTTGCAACTTTCACAATTTTTATTTCACAACTTTTTCATTCTATTTTTTTTGTATGGAGGGGTTCCATCGTTTTTCAAAACCATGGATCAAGGGGGATTTCTTCACACTATTTAATTTACTTTCTATTTTCACAACACCCCCAACTTAGGCTTTAGGCCTAAGTTGGCTATTCAAACAAACCACACTTCATGAGGATTATGGGTGATTGGATAAAGAGGGGTTACAATTGCATCAAGTTTATTCCAAGGAAAGGATTAGGCTCAAAAAGGGTTTTAACCAAAGTTCACACACTCACAAGGTTGGCTACAAAAGTGGTATATTGTCAAATTGGTTCACTCCTTAAAATTGTTGCCTTAGATCATCTCACGAGCTTGCATCACTTATTCAATCAGACCAACGGGGTAAATTCTAGGTGTCATCATACAAGGTTCATGGTAAGCTCATCACACAAAGCATTGACAACAATATCAAACAAGACTCCACACTTTCGTTAGTGTGTAATGTTCATCACAAGAGACTCATTTTATAATTGGCTAGTCACAACGAGATGCAAAAATTCAACATATTGTCTATACAACTTCATTTGGCGTCATAGTATCCACGCATTCATTTTTGTTCGATTAAAGAGCACTATTCAAGTCATCGGTATTGATCATAACCGATACTCAAATTTTCACAAGAACAACCACAATCAAACACAATAATAGGTGGCAATTTTTTTTAGAAGGGGGGTCAAAAACCATTTGCATTTAAAATAAGGAGCCATAAGCTCAAACATCCATAAAATAGTGTCAAAACACAATTCACAGCACAAAAACCAAGTATATAGACAAAAATAATAATCACAAGAGGTAGGTATGGATATAACTCACCCCACCATAAATTAAAGCAATTTGTCCTTAAATGCAACAAAATACTAAAAAGTCAATAAAAAAGACAGAGATGGAGGTAAGGAAGCGTCCTATCTACACAATCGCTCCATATATCGGGGTATTAGTGCCCGATGCAACATTTACAGTACTGGCTCCACTAGGGCCTGCCATAGATGTGTTTGTTAGTGATGTCTGAATCACCGATTGTTCAATCGTCTCCTCCAGATCTGGCAGGTCTTAATAGATGGTCTCCTCTGGCATCTCAATCTGCTCCTCGTCGGTCTCAACCTCTGACTCATCGATTTCCACTTCATCCATCTGCACATCTCCAGTGGTGGCCGGAGAAACTCAAACGTAGCTAGGTATCCACATCATCTGTTGCCTCCAATAGTGATGTGAAGGCCGTTGACTTCAAGTAGTCCACATCCTTTCTCAGATTTGCAACCTCAGCTTTCAAAGGCGACTCCTCTGAAGCGGCCCCCTGTCGACTCTCACAAGTCTCTACTCTCACAGTGAGAGTTTCAATAAATTCTCGAAGGGGTGTAAGTGCAACTAGGATAACACTCTCAATCATCCACGGTATAGAAGCCTCCAATCAGGTAGCCCTCACATCCGCAGAATGGGCTAAGTGCCCCATCTTCAAGATCATGGCTTGAGTAATCTTAGTGGGCAGGGAAGTAGGGGAAGCACTCGAAGCCTGGGAGGAAGAAGTGGAAGCAGGTACCTGAAGGCCCGGAGGCTGGAGTAGGCAAAGATTACTCTACAGGTATTGTCTCAACATCGATCTCTGGGGATGCATCAATCGGAGCTGCTCTCCTTCTATGAGCCTTCTCCCGAGTGTACTCAGCCTCTATGCGCCAGATGTCAGTGGAAGATGTAGGAGTAACCCTGATATCCCTCTTATCATCGCGAGGGAATCCAACACACCAGCACAACTCTGTAATCAAAACCGAGAATGGAAGAGACGTCTGGATCTGTTTGGCGCTCAAGGCCATCTCTTGCTCTATGATGAGTTCCAAGTTGATGCTTCTTTGAAATATGATTGACCCAAGACAGTCCGCCTTTGGATGTCGAAGGATGGACTTATTATTCGATGGCATAATCGAGTTGTTGATGAATGCAAACCAATATCACGCATCAACATTCAGCTCCTTCTTCTCAATCGGAGCTCCTGCCTCAATCCATCTCGGGGTGGTGTCAGAGAGTAGAGGGGTGAGCCAGACCTTGAGATCATCTAAGAGTGTCGTAGTGGTAGCCAAATTAGGGTAATCATAAACTGACCCTCTATCAAATACAACATTGATGTCATCGTGGGAGCATCTCACTACTATCCCCCGTACATGATAGACCCTATATGTTTGAAAGTATTGGCATTCTTCTTGCCTTTGGGTATCATGTCACCATAGGCTGAGTAGAACTCCCGGACCCATGTAGGAATATAAGGGCCTCCGGGCCTGGTGAACTTCTCGAACCTGTGAAATTTGAGGGTATCGAGCACATTAGAGTATCTACCCACTAACCCCTCTGTTGTTAGCAACTTTTCCTTGAGAATTGTCCTCAACCCGTCGACTTTTAATTTGTTGAGTAGGCGGGGAGGAGGAACCTGTACTGGTGGCACTGGAGCCACAGTCTGTGCCGGAGTTGGCACTTTATCTACTATAGGAGGGGTGGCCTCTGGAACTCTCGACACATCTAGGCGAGACCTAGCACGAATCTCTGCCCGCCGGGACTATAAAGGTTGTTCATCATCCAGCTCAGAAAATATAGCTTGGGAGTCAAAGAACTCTCCCTAGCTGCCGGAGTTGTGCTCCGGAACCTCAGATACAGGCTTCTTTCCCTTGCCTTTTCCTCCCTTTGGAGGTTCTTTCCTTCCCTTTTTAGAAGGGGTAGCTACCCCCTCGTTGATGATTATGCGTCGTGCTCTTTTGTGGGGTGGCATTTCCAAATTGGTTCTAGCCATCTTTGCAAAAAACATCGTAGAAAGTTAGAAACATTTGAAGAAATATCACAGAAAATGTATTGCAGACAGACTCACCGAACCGATCGGCAAGTCGCCGAATCACTTTGGCGAGCTAAATCGGGCTTGCCAAATGGATTGGCTTTAAAAATTTCAAGAAAAACAACCTGTTGGCGTTGGGAAGGCCCCCTCGGCGAATCGCCGACATTATTCAGCGAACAAAGATTAGCCCGCCAAAAATTACATTGTATTTTAGGAGTTGGGAGCGCAAAAAGGGGGATAAAAAAAGAATTTCGGCGAGTCGCCGAGTGCACTCGGTGAACTCAAGCGTCTCGCCAAAAGTTACAGAACCAGAAGCATCAAAAACCATGAAATTAAAGGCGATCAAGGGGGGTTCGGCGAACTCCATCTAGTTTGCCAAACTGCCCAACGTGCCTACTTTCTACCCCAACTTCTAAAATCAACCCCGAAGCCCCCAGAAATAAAATTAAACCATACAAATACTCAATTAGACTCAGACCCATAAGACTTATGGAAACGGGGTACTCAGACTTTCTCCGGTTTGGCCAAAATTGGCCATATAATGACTGTAGCCCTTAAGAATGACGTCAAATGCTCCATCATTGGGCAAACTACGTCATTTAGCACAATTTAGGTTACTCAAAATTCACCTGACTAGACCCAACAACAATTAAGCACAACCCAACAATTTAGATCAATTTTAAAGCACAAAATTTGGGAAATCAACAATTAAGCATTTTAGGCATGATTCTGAAATTAAAATCAGCAAACAAGGACACAAATACGGATTCAGAGAGGCCCACCACACTTCAAAACAATTTATAACAATGCAATTGAGTTCAATCGTTAATTTATGAGTTTGGGTTCGGAAAACCAACCTTTGATGCCGAGTATATGAATTGAAATGCTAGGCGGTAAAGTGTCCAACTCAAAGCACAGGATCAACGACCAAAAAGCAAGATAATACGGGAATATATGAAATATAGATTGTGGGGTGTGATTATAGGATGTTAAAAAGTGAGGAAATGTGAAAGAGTTTGAAATTTAATCCTTTGGCCTTTTAAAAACCGTCCAGTTCTAGCCCTTTCAGTGACATTTATTGTCGTTTCCGAACCACTCGGCGACACGATGAGCGGGTACTTACCTCGCCTAATTTTACAGGACCTCCCATTAATGCGGGGGTCCAAACGGTGGACTATGTTGGGATCACCGACCCATGCGAAGATCTGTCGACTAATCCATGGGCCTGCCGAGTTTTACAGACTCCATCTTCTGATTTCTTGAGTCCAACGACGGTCCAAGTCGGGCTAGCCGACCTCTTCGCCGTGTCGCCGAATGGACATTTTGCTCGCCAACCTGCATTTTTCAAACACATTCCACTTTTTCACCTGCACAATCAACACACGTTATTTACAAAAACAAGAAGAAAGCAATAAAACTTGGGTTGCCTCCGAAGAAGCGGCTTAACGTCGTGGCACGACGCAAGTCCTTACTCAAACATCATTCTTGGGGTTTTCCATAGTGTCACTAGGAAACCCCCCTTGTTGTCACGGGTTTAAATGAGAAGAAATTTGACCCATTTGGGTTTCCAACTGTTTGATAGAGACGAAATGAGAGGTAACCGTCTCGTTAAGAGTTGATACATCTTCCTTCATTTCTTTCAAAATTTTATTAGACCCTTTAACCTAATTGAGAATACGAGAGAGCATATCTACAGAACGGCCACCCTCAGAATCTTTGGGCTTCTGACGCTCGTGGGGAGGAATGTACCTTTCCTTCTCCCCATCTCTTCCCTTCCAAGTGGGGTTACGATCTCTCCACTTTCTATCATGATCTCTCCAGCCATCATCCCTATTTTAACCTTGGTTACCACCCTGCCTTGGGTAGATCGCATGATAACCACCTTCTTGGTTGCCTAGGAAGTTCACCTCCTCATTATACAACACTTCAAACTTGGCTTCTTCGGGGTTTACACACCCAACACCCACATCATTCACACTCCTAGCACCAGCTCCCATGACATTTTTGGACAAAATGTTAAGTTGAGTCATGATCTTTGCCATGTTTTGGTCTCTCTCTTGATCTTTCTCAAGTTGCTCCTTTGTCAATTTAAAAGTGAGACCTGATCCTCATGGGTGTACCATGCTCGGTTAGTTTTGGTCATACCATCCAAGAGCTGGGCTGCTATAATGTAAGGTTGTTGCATCAAACCTCCTAGAGAAAGTTGGTCATCTACTCCCTTGTTAACCGAATCAAGGCTTCGGTAAAAGTATTGCATCAAAACATTGTCGGGCAAACCATGACTTGGGCATTGCAGCACCAACTTGTTGAATCTTAGCCAACTCTCATGGATTGGCTCAACCTACAAACACTTGAAACTCTAGATGTTGTCCCTATGTGTCATCATCTTCGAAGGAGAGAAAAATAGCACTTGAAATGCAGTGACAAGCTCTTCCCACGAAGTGATGGAGTCTCTTGGCAATTCAACCAACCACTTACATGCTTCTCCCATTAAAGAAAATGGGAACAACCTCAATCGAACCGACTCTTGGAATATCTTCTTGAAGGAGAACAGACCGCAAACGTCAACGAAGTTTCTTATATGATCTTGGGGATCCTCATGAGCCAACCCACCAAACAATCATTTCAATTGCAAGAGTTGCAATGTGGAACACCACGTTCCCTTCAGCCGGAGGCAAGCGAATGGCACCAATCCACCAACAAGATTAGGGTCATTAGCATTCAGCTCATTGACATCATTGAGATTGCCGATGTCATCTTGGTGGCCCACTTGGCTACCATTGCTTCCGTTGACATTCGTTTCCTCTGTTTTAAAATATAAACACACAAACCAAAACTAAAATAAGTATATTCAACTATGACTAAAATGAATAAAATTCAACTTCACCAAAAGAATGTCAATCAACACCACTCCCAGGTAGCGGCGCCATTTTTATTAATGACGTTTCAAAGACACTTCATCAAATTTTAAGCGTCAACGGTCGGTAATCAGTATAAAACCCAACTAAATGAGTTGGGGTTGAATCCCACAGGGAGCGGTACATGTTTAAGATTCAATTGAGAAATATGAACATGTTCAAACAAGTCATAGGAATAGAAATTGTCGAATAAAAACATCATTCAAGTTAGGGGGTGACACGAATGTCAAATTGAGGTTTTGGTTTGAAATTATCAACTACGAACAGTGGTAAACAAAGAAAATTAATAATAATGAAACGGGTTCTTGGGATGTGATTCGATTAGAGACTAATATAGATAAATGGGTAATTGCAACTATTAGAAAATAGTTAAATATTAGTGAGTAAGATAGACTATAGAGGAGGTAAACCTTCTCTGAAATAATTCACCCCGAATAAAGTCGATTTCTCTCGAACATAAACAAGCATACAAAATAAGAACAACCCACACCTTAGTCCATTCACTCTCTTGAGCTGAATATGCAGGATTAGGTTTAGGATTCACTCTCTGGAGTTGAACCAATGGAAACCCAATAACCACAGACCATCAATCAATAATCTTACTTTTAAAACCTCTCTCTCGAGCAAGCCAAAAATACAAGGGTAGAACTGCATTTGCAACTACAATTCTTAAATTGAACCACAATTAATGATTGAACTCACTTGGCGAAGTGAGTCGGGCTCGTCGACCCACTCTGCGAGCCTCTCTTTTGTCATTTTCATCGCTTTTCTGCCTTGGCATTCAACATCCTCAAGTTCTGTAACTTTGGGCAATCCAGCACTGCATCGTGGAACTACTCGGTGATTCACCGATTGTTCATTTCCATCACCGACTTAATTTTTTTCCTCATGGCTTGGTACACCGGAACTTTAAGTAGTCAAATGGCCATTCGGCGACACACCAATTGGACATGGTGATCACCAGGCTTGTGTTTCTTCATTCTTTCAACTCGCTTTGTTCCTTTTTGCAAATTAGTGTCCTTGCTTAGTTCCTCAATCCATATACCTGGAAATCAAGGGTTTTACATCAATTATTGGTACAAAATAAGCATTTGAGGACATTAAATATATATAAATAAATCCCTAAATGAGTTCAAATCTCGGACTCCTCACGGGGAACTCAAACTTCCCTCGGTTAGGCCAAAATTGGCCATTTGAGGACTTTAGCCCTACAGAATGACATCAAACACTCCATCATTGGGCAAATAACATCATTTAGCACAACAGGGGTTACTCAGACTTCACCCGACTAGACCCAACAAAAAAAAATAGCACAACCTAATAATTTATGATCAATTTTAAAGAACGAAATTTGGGAAATAAACAATTTAGGCACGATATCAAAACTAAAATAGGCACACAAGCACACATTACTGATTTAAGAGAGGCCCAACACACATAAACACAATTTATAACAATGCATTTGAGTTTAACCGCTAATTTAGAGTTTGGAGTTCAGAAAACCAACCTTTTATGCCGAATTACGATTTCAAATGCTAGGCGGCAGAGATTTTCAACTTCGAACACAAGATCAACTACCAAAAAAAGAAACAAAATGCGAAAATATAGGAAATATAGTGTGCGGGAGTGTTTGTATGAAGTTAAAAAGTGAGGGAATGTGAAAGATTTTGAAAGTTTAAACCTTTGGCCTTTTAAAAACCGTCCAGTCATGCCCTTTTGGTGATATTAGTCACCTTAGCCGACCCACTTGGCGAAACGCGCAGTGGTTACTTACCTCACCGAGTTTTACAGGACATCCAGTTACTGTGGGGTTCCAAACTACGTATAAAGTCGGGCCTGCCAACCTGTTCGGCAATTCACCGAGTTGTCCATGGGCCCGCCGAGTTTTACAGACTCAAACCTGATATTTTTCTGAGTTTAATGGAGGACCAAGTCAGGCTCGCTGACCTCTTTGGTGAGTCGCCCACTTGACTTTTGGCTGGCCAAATTGCCTATTCCAAACACATTCCACTTTTTTAGCGGCACAATCAACACACAATTATTCCAAAAAAAAAAAAAAACCAATAAAAATTTGGGTTGCCTCCCTAGCAGCGCCTTAGTTAATGTCGTGGCAACACACAATTCCTCACTCAAACTTCATTCTTAGGGTTTTCCATAGTATGACTAGGACACCCCCTTGTTGTCTCGAGTTTGAATGAGAAGAAATTTGACCCATTTTGGTCTCCAACTTCTTGATAGAGACAAAATGAGAGGTCGCTCAAACTTCATTCTTGGGGTTTGCCATAGTATCACTAGGCAACCCCCCTTGTTGTCTTAGATTTAAATGAGAAGAAATTTGACCCATTTGGGTCTCCAATGCATGATAGAGACGGAATGAGTGGTCACCGTTTGGTTAAGGGTCGATACATCTTCCTTCATTTCCTTCAAAATTTTATCGGACCCTTCAACCTTGTTGATAATATGAGAGAGCATATCCTCAGCCTGGCCACCCTTAGAATCTTTGGGCTTTTGATGTTTGTGGGAAGGAACATACCTCTCCTTCTCCCCATCTATTTCCTTCCAAGTGGCATTTCGATCTCGCCACTCTCTATGACGATCTCTCCAGCCCTCATCTCTATTCCAACCTTGGTTACCACACGACCTTGGGTAGTTCGCACGATAACCTCCTCCTTGGTTGGCTAGGAAGTTCATTTCCTCATTGTATCGCACTTCAAACTTGGCCTCATCGAGATTCACACAACGAACTCCGACAACGTTAACACTACTAGTACCAGCACCCATGACGTTCTTGTCCAATATGTCCAGTTGGGTGATCATCTTTGCCATGCTCTGGTCCCTCTCTTGGTCTTTCTCAAGCTACTCCGTTGTAAATTTAAAAGTTAGAGGGGAGACCTGATCTTCACGGGTGTACCACGCCCGGATAATATTTGTCATACCATCCAAGAGCTGGGCTGCTCTAATTTAAGGTTGTTGCATTAAACCTCCTGGAGAAAGTTGATCAACTACTCCCTTGTTCACCGAATCAAGAATTCTGTAAAAGTATTGCAACATAATATTTTCGGGCAATCCATGATTAGGGCATTGCAACACCATCTTTTTGAACCCTAGCCAAGTCTCATGGATTGGCTTACCCTCCAAATACTTGAAGCTTTGAATGTTGTCCCGAAGAGCCCTCATCTTCTAGGGAAGGAAAAATTGCACTTGGAATGCGGTGACAAGCTCTTCCCACGAAGTGATAGAATCTCTTGGAAACTCGGCCAACCACTTGCATGTTTCTACCATTAGAGAGAGTGGGAAAAACCACAGCCGGACAGATTATTTGGGAGATGTTTTTGAAAGAAAACGGACCACAAACATCAACAAAATTTCTGATGTGCTCATGAGGGTCTTCATGAGCCATCCCACCAAACAAACCTTTCCGTTGAAGGAGCTGCAACATGGTGCTTGTGCTGTGAAACATCGCATTTCCTTCGCTAGGAGGCAGTCTAATTTCCCCAACACCACCCAATTGGACTAGGTCATTGATGTTCGGGTCATTGACGTCATTTCGATTTGTGAAATCATCTTGGTGCCCCACTTTGCTACCGTTACTGCCATATACACTCATTTTCCCTGTTCAAAACAACAACACAAAAACCAAAACTGAAAGTAAATAGATACAACTATGACTAAGAAGAACAAAATTCAACTTCACCAAAAAAATCTCAAACAACACCACTCCTCGGCAGCGGCGTCATTTTGATTAATAACGTTTCAAGGACACTTCATCTAATTCTAAGTGTCAACGGTCGTTAATCAGTATAAAACCCAACTAAATGAGTTGGGGTCGAATCCCATAGGGAGCGGTACGTGTTTCAGATTCAATTGAGAAATATGGGGGGTTTTTGGTTTGGAATTATCAACTACAAACAGTGGCAAACAATACGAAATAACAATAATGAGATGGGTTCTTGGGATGTGATTCAATTATAGGCTAATGTAGACAAATGGGTAATTGCAACTATTAGAAAATGGCTAGAGATTAGTGAGTAAGCAAGGCCATAGAGGAGGTAAACTTTCTCTCAAACAATTTACCCCGAATCAAGTCGATTTCTCTAGAACATCAACAAGCCTAAAAAATAAGAACAACCCACATCTTAGTCCATTCACTCTCTCGAGTTGAATGTGTGGGATTGGGTTTAGGATTCTCTCTCTCGAGCTGAACCTAGGTCAACCCAATACCCACAGACCATCAATCAATAAGTTTAGTTTTAAAACCTCTCTCCCGAGCAAGCCCAAAACACAAAGGTAGAACTGCATTTGCAACTACAATTCTTAAATTAAACCACAATTAATGATTGAACTCACTTCAAAATAGTATTGAAACTAACAATTAGAAATACCCTTAAACTAAACAACCCATAATCACATAATCACACCCCAATAATTGAGGTTTTAGATAGACATCATAAAAAGGCAAAAATAGTTACCAAATTGATTATCCATCAACTGGTTAAGTGTAGATTCGCCCTTACAATGCTCCAATTCAAAAAAATTCAAGGACCCACTTCCAATTTCTCAAAAGTGAAAAACTTCAATTCTTCAAAGCTTAGGAAAAACTAGAGAAAACTGTCTCTAGAGTTCAAAACTCAATAATACCCCGATTGGTGATTCTGTGGTGGCTAAAAGGGTTTATAGAAGATGTCCCATTTCCTTGTCCCATAGGGTTACTTTAGTGGATTTTGTGGAGTTAGACATGTTAGACTGTGATGTGATTTTGGGTATGGATTGGTTGTATGCATTGTATACCTCTATTGATTGTAGAACTTAGGTGGTTAGGTTCCAATTTCCAAATGAGCCTATCTTAGAATGAAAGGAGGGAAATTCTATGCCTAGAGGTCAATTTGTCTCTTGTATTAAAGCTAGGAAGATTATCTCCAAAGGGTGTATTTACCATCTTGTTAGGGTGAGGGATGTAGATTCTGAAACCCCTTCTCTAGAGTCGGTTCCGTTAGTTAATGAGTTTTTGGAAGTGTTCCTCAATGATTTGCCCGATATTCCTCCCGAGTGGGAAATAGATTTTGGTATTGACCTCCTTCCGGATACACAACCTATCTCTATTCCTTCTTATAGAATGGCTCTGACAGAGTCAAATGAGTTGAAAGAGAAACTAAAGAATTTGCTAGACAAGGGTTTTATTCAACCGAGTATCTCTCCATGGGGTGCTCTGGTGTTCTTTGTTAGAAAGAAGAATGGGTCTCTTAGAGTGTGCATTGATTATATTCAATTGAATGAAGTGACCATTAAGAACAAGTATCCCCTTCCAAGAATTGATGACTTGTTTGACCAACCTCAATAGGCTAGTTATTTCTCTAAAATTGATCTTCATTCGCGTTATCACCAATTAAGGGTGAGAGGAGTTGATATTCCAAAGACGGCTTTCCAAATAAGATATGGTCACTATGAGTTCCTAGTAATGTCCTTTGGTTTGACTAACGCTCCAGCAGCGTTCATGGACTTAATGAATACAATGTTTTTGCAATATCTTGACATGTTTGTGGTTGTGTTTATCGATGATATTTTTATCTATTCAAGGAGTGAGAATGAACATGTGGACTATTTGAGAATTGTATTTCAAGTTCTTAAGGACCATCAACTTTTTGCAAAATTTAGCAAGTGTTAATTTTGGTTATGGTCCGTAGCATTTCTTAGTCATATTGTTTCAAGCAAGGGTATTGAGGTAGATCCTAAGAAGACAGATGCGGTCAAGAGTTGGCCGAGACCTCTAACTGTTTTCGACATTAGAAGCTTTTTGGGTTTGGCCGGTTACTATATGAGGTTTGTTGAGGGATTTTCCTCCATTGCTTCTCTGTTGACGGCGTTGACTCTAAAGAAGGCTAAGTTTGTGTGGTCGAAAGCAAGTGAGAAAATTTTCCAAGAGTTGAAAGATAGACTTCCTTCCACTCCGGAGTTGACCTTACCAGAAGGTACGGATGGTTTCGTGGCGTATTGTGATGCCTCTAGATTTGGGTTGGGATGCGTGCTCATGCAAAACGGTAAAGTGATTTCCTATGCCTCAAGGCAACTTAAAGTCCATGAGAAGAATTATCAGACCCATGATCTTGAATTAGCGGTGGTTGTATTTGCCGTAAAATATTGAGACATTACTTGTATGGGTCCATGTGGATGTTTTCACCAGTCACAAGAGTCTTCAATATGTTTTTAGTCAAAAAGACTTGAATCTTCAACAAACAAGGTGGTTAGAACTCTTGAAGGATTATGATATGAGTGTCCTTTATCACCCCGACAAAGCTAATATTGTAGTGGATTCACTTAGTAGATTGTCCATGGGTAGTGTGGCTCATGTAGAAGATGAAAAGAAAAGAATTGGTTCGTGATGTGCATAGGTTGACCCTGCTAGGTGTTCAACTAGTAGATTCCACCAAGGGTTGTGTCACAGTTCATAATGGTTTCGAATCATCCTTTGTGATGGATGTGAAGTCTTGTCACGACCCGAGCCTACACCCCGGAAGTGACATGGCGTACAAGACTCCGAAAAGTCTCATACAAGCCTCAAATCGTTCATGAACATAAGAGCATAGGAAAATAGTGCGGAATTTAAAAAAATTTCCTTACAATTGAAGTCATTTTTCATAAAAGCAAGCAAAAGTTTTTCTATACTTTGTCTCAAACCATCTAGAACCATAAGACTTAAAACTTTGGGATGCAGCCCAAACAAAAGCTCTAAACATAAAAGTAAAATACATAAAGGGAAGTAGTGGGTTTGTCCTCGAAACTATGAGGACTCACCAAATCTTCAACTCCAAGCTCCTTAGAAACCTATCTTCAAATTATAAAATATCAAATCTCCAAACCCTACACTTTGGTAGAAAATGAAGAATTATGGGTTAGCATATTTAATGTACTAAGTATGATAGCCATGCAAAAATCATGCTTTAAAATGGACATTTGGTTTGAAAATTATGCATTATGCCAATTTGAGAAAACTTCATGAACTTTTGCATAAAAGGCATAAGATACAATCACATTCAACATATAAACCATTTGATCACATTAGAACATAATCAACATATAAGACATTTCATCACATTAAGCTTTCACCTTAAGTAACCCCAAGCTATACTTTGTGCAATGTATGAATAGCGTCCCATACCACCATCCACACTAAGTACCACATTAAGGCCACCAAAAGTGAACTTAGCATTCTTCCTTTTCATATTTAGACAATACTCATACATAAGGAACATAGACATTTCGTATGTCATGACAAGGAAGTAACTCATAATATAATCCAAGTACGACATACCTCATCTCATTAAGCATATAAGTCAACATTCTTCATTAGCTTCATTAAGAGCACATTTGTTTCATTTAACATTATAACATAAAGGAACACACGATGACTACTCTCAAAGCCTACTTGTGCAATGCATAGATGGCATCTCATACTACCACCCATACTAAGTAGTGCATTCATGAGAATCCATAGTTCATTAACATTCTTTGTGGGGGTAAGCCTTAACCGACATAGACCATGTGAGCAATTCATGGAATCCCTGTGTCAGCCTCACCGGATAAGGGATTCCTACTTGTCTAAGGTAAGACCGTTAACATTTAGCTTAGATGGATCCACTAGCTATAAACCTATGTGGGCACAAAGTTATGGGATAGGGATATTGCTACTAGATACCCCAGCTCAACTCATGTTTGAGCATCCATCTCAAGAGATTATTACTAGATACCCCACCTCAACTCACGGTTGAGCATCCATCTCAATCCATATCCACTCGGTGCTTAGTATTATTCCCCACAGAGTACTTAACATTCAATACTTTAGTTCATTATTATGGGATAAGAGATTGCTACTAGATACTCCGCCTCAACTCACGAATGAGTATCCACCTCAAAGTCAACATTCATTCATTGGATAGCTCATAGATTCAAAGATGAGAATAGCCTTTCAACTAATAATCCCCATATTATTAGAAAGTCCTTTCACAACATGTCTTTATCATTCATTAGTGTACAATTGAGAATAGACTTTCAATCAAAACATCATCATTAACATAATCTTAGAAACTTCATTGATTCTTCAATCATCAATGTGTGTGTATGTGAGAATAAACTTTCAACACCACCACCATTGCATTATAGTCATAACCACATTACTTTCATTTATACAAAAAGAGGATGCCTAAGCCTACCAATTCAAGATACAACATTACATTGAAGAAACCCTTCACATTCTATCATCATCATTCATAGGTGTTAAATTGAGAAATAGCCTTTCAATAATAACACAATTGCATTATAAATGTGATCATAACACTTTCATAGAGATCACACACATATACTTCACATCATAATCATACATAATCCTTCATGAAATTTCCCCTTCAAGGCTATGAATAAATCTCAACCCAAACATCTAGAATACTACATTATATAAGGGAATTAACATGATTCAAATACTAATTCAATATAAACATAAACAATTCAACATACATTCATGATCAATCAACCCAAATCACAAACTTCCAATTTAGTATTTTGGGGGAAACATGGGTTCATAGAGGAATTCCTTCTTAATTTTTAGTTAATTCATAAATTCCACCTTAAGTCATCATATATAAACCTTTGAAAACATTTTGGAATTGAACTCATGCATAGATTGAAAACCCTAGGTTTTTGGGGATTTTGGAAACTTGAAATCATCTTTGAAGGGCTCCTTGAATGAAACTTAGTCAATGATGAAAACTACCACACATTTTAGGTAGGAATTCCACAAAAGTTGAGTGAGAAAGGCTGCTCCTTGACCCCTAAACTTGACCTTGACCTTGCTCTTCAATGGAGTTTCTAGAGAGAGAATATTTGGAGACGGGTGTTTCTAATTTGAGTGTTTTGAAATAAAGAATTCTAAAAGATAGTTTAATACTTTTAAAACCCTTAAAATACCCTAATAACTCAATAATAACCGTCCCCAACCCCTAACTTATTAATTAGGAATTTACCATAATGACCCTCAACTTGGCTGAACCTAGACAACAAACAGTGGTGAATGATTTCACGTATCAATACACTACTTCTAGTTCAAGTGCCAATGATCCTGAGTAGTAATTTAATCCAACTAGTGAGTTGGTGTAACACCCCATATTTTAGTGAGTTGAACTAGTGTGTTGTAGAATCTTGTAGTGGAGTTTTTGAGTGTCGTATGATGGTTAAAATAAAGATAAATGACTCCCGTACTTAAAATGACATGTTCAGGGGTTAAACATCTGGGTATGATTCCCCAAGGACCACCCTAGGGGTCCTTGAGGAAGACGCCAAAACAGTCTCCCAAAACTGTCAAATATAGAGACCTACGGTTGCAAATGACGCCCAGTAGATCAACCTACGCCCCGTAGGTCATGGGTGTAGGTCAGGTCTGAGTTGGCCTGAAAAATATGCGCCTCAGGTCCAAACCACGGACCAAGACCACGGACCAAGAGTCCTATCCACGGTCTGTGGATGGCAGGGCGTGAATGCTGCCAGTTTTTCAACTTTTAGTTTTAAGTGAGGAGTTGAGGGTTAGTTTAGTAATTAGTTTAGGGGTTAGGAGGGGAAATTAGTTATTTAATTAAACTCCTATAAATATTTAATAAGCCCTAAACTAATCACTTTAACTCATTCATCTAAAGACCCCAAAAGTCTCTCCAAAAATCATCTCTCTAGAATAGAAGAAGAAGAAGAAGAAGAGAAGAGAAGAGGGCAGAAACCTTGGGCGATTTTCCACATTGATTCAAGCTTTGTTTAGGGGTTTGATTGAAGGTATGTGATGATTAATCATCGATGGGTTCTTCCACACATGGAGCCCCCATAGTATCTCCTCAATTGTGAACTCAAAAACCCAATTCTAGCTAGGGTTGTGATTACATTGTGGGTAGGGCTTGGGTGCGATTCCAATATAGTAGATATCACCCAATTATGATTGATTTATCTTTTATTAATAATAATGTGATGATTTCATGTGATTTTTATGATGAACCCTAATCTAAATTGATGAATGTGATCTTTGTAGGTTTATGACATTAGAGGCAAAATTGAAGGTTCTAAAGTGATCTTCCTATTTCAATATCTTGAATACTAATTTATCATAGTTAGGATAATATAATAATGAATTGAACTAGACTTGATTGAATAGGAAGGATCTTGACTTGTAAAGTTAGAATTGAACCTTTATGATCAATTAAGATAAGAATCACCTAAAAATGAAAGATGTGATCAAATTACCTTGAAATCTAGGTATAAAGAAGATATTAAGAAATAAACCTTGAGAGTAGGCTTTGTGATCATGATAGTTAGGGCTTTAGGGTGAAAGTAATGTGATTAACTATTGATGTAAAGGCTTGAGAGTAAAGGCTTGAGAGTAAAGTCTAAAAGAGAATAGAAGTCTAATAGGTTGGATTATGGTGAAAGGCCTATACTCACCTAACCTACCTTAGGTATACTTGATAGATGAAAGCGATAGAATCACTTGAACATGGATTGATTTTCAAGGACATCCTTCCATGAGAGATGAGTGTTAAGCAAGGATTAACAAGTAAACCTTGAGGTGTACGCTTGGCCTCAAGTGTATATTGAAGATGAGGTGGAGTGTCACACAAGATAGGGTCTGGACTCCAAGAAGAAATGAGAGCCACACCTAGTTGATGGGAGGACTATCAAAGTTAAAAAGGGGGAACTCTTACGTCGTACAGTGTGGGTTTTCCCAAAGTTAGGTCTGATGAGATGGGAACCTTCAGATAGTTGAGTTAAGGTTCTTAGTAGAAATCTACTTATCCTATGAACTAATACATGCTTGAGAAGCATCTCATAGTGTTCTAAAGCATAATTGAACTTAGACATACTTAAGAGAGTATCTCATAGGGTTCATAGTAGAAAGGGGTTTAGACATGCTTAAGTTAGTAACTCATAGTATCCATGCTAGTGGTGAACTTAGACATACTAAAGGAAGTGTCTCATAGGGTTCAACCTAATAATGAACTAAGATGTGCTAAAGAGAGTACCTCATAGTGTTCCAAAGTAAAGAGAGGAACTAGGTTTCCAACCAAGAAGTGTTAGCCTGAGAACCTAAAGGTAGTACTTAACATGTATAGTATTATGGGGTGCTATGCATGCATTGTACAAGTACGACTTAGGGTCAATAAAGAGAATTCTTGAGATAGGATTAGGCTAGAGTTGCCTTTCCTAGTTATAGTTGACTAAAGGTGAGAGATTCCCTTAGTTATGAGAGTTAAGCTAATAATGAGGCCAAATTAGGGTGAATATGACTAGGATGACTTCAAGGCTATGCTTAGTGTGAAGGGTAATATGGCATGCCTTTCACGCATTGCAAAAGTGTGTCTTGGGGTTACTTAGCAGTATGATACCCTTATATCATAGAGAAGCTTAAGAGTTGACCTTGTACATAGATTACAATTGAGATGACATGAAGACCTAAGTCTTGAATATGAAGGTGGACTATGCCCAAGAATGACCAAAGAGGTGTACTTAGCTTGGATGGTAGTATGGGATGTTATCCTTGCATTGCACAAGTATACTTGGAGGTGGCTTGTGAAGTAGTTCTCTTGTAATGTGAAGGATTTAAGGTTGAAGTATTTAACCATGAAAGTATAAGTAAAGACTGTTCCATGAATATGATGTATCTCCAATGCTCATTAAATATATCTTATGTTGACTTGTGTTTATATGATGCTTGTGTTGATCATTATTCTATGGCTATTTTGATTGACTATGTTATTATCTCTTATGCTTATGTCTTATGTTGATTAACCATTTTGAGATGCTTTTATGATGTTGTGCTAGCTTTCATACTTGGTACATTTTGAGGGTTGGAGGCTTGAGTTTCTTTGGAGGCTAGGTTTCAAGGATTAGAAGAGTTGAAGATCTTGGTGAGTCCTCATACCTTCAATGAGAACATCCAATTTACCTTTATGTCATTTCTTTATGTTGACACTATTGTATGGGCTGTGTCCCAAGAGTTTGAGACAAAGTCTAGAAAGTATTCCGTTTACTTTTATGAAAAATGACTTCGATTGTAGAAGTTTAACTTCTCCCGTATTTTCTATTATATTATGTCAAGAATGTACTAAGGGCCTGTATGCGACCTCTTCAGGGTCAACTACGACATGTTATGTCTAGGGGGTACCCCTGGGTCGTGACAAACTTGGTATCAGAGCATAAGGTTTTGGGATAAATTTTAGGATGTCTGAAACCACGTCTAAGAAGAGTCTTTTTCATGGGTGTGAGTCGTGACACATTTATGAATAAAAGGCTATTAGATGCTTAGGAAAAGTCTCACTTCTTCATTCTCCAAGTCGTACCATAGATCTATAAGCTATCTCTCTTATCCCTTATCCGATGGTTTTTAGGGTGTGACTATTAGAAGGATGCTACAAGGAGTGAGGGAGAAAGGTTGGTTGAGATGCCACTTATGGCTATGTGACTTGGTAAGATTTGAGATGATAGACTTTGATGTTTTCTTTAGTATAAATGGTGTTTTATTGTTGCCTTTATGTTATAATAGATGTTTAGAAGAATTTGTGTAGGCTTACTCCCAAGGGGGAGATAGTAGTCCTACCTAGTAAGGTTATTATGTTGTTATGTTTAGTTGTTGGTAGAACCCGACTTAGCTATGATAAGTTTTGAGGTATGTTGATAGATTGGTTGAATAGGGTGTTTGAGTAATGCCTAAATGGGTTGAGTGAATAGACCCCTCTAAGAAGGGTAGAAGTGGAATTCACCTTGGTGTAGAATCATCTTGTGTGAAGTATGTGAAGGCTTAGTGATGACTTACTCCACCTCAGAATTGAAGAATTGATGTTTAAAAGAGTTGTATAGGCTTTCTCCCAAGTGGAGGATAATGTGACTAGATAGCAAGGTCGTTGAGTGTTCTTGATGTTTATGAGTTAAGTTTGTTTGAAATTCTCACCTTAAGAGGTGTAGTGAGAATGAGAAGCTTAGTCCCGGTTTGTTAGACTCATGTGAAATCTTGGGTGGTGTAGTAAGGTTGCTTGTGAACTATAGTTGCTTAGTGAGAACCTTTCTAATTTAGGAGTACCGATAGAGGTCTTGGACCGGCAAGTTAAGAGATAGAGGAACAAGGAAGTTGTTCCATGAGGTAGTGTGGAGTATTCTTTATTAAGGGTATGGGTTAAGAGTGCTTCCTCGGAGGCCAAGGGCCAATGAGATGTCCCAATGTCCTCATCCTTTCCTTCTACTCCTATTCAAGCTTGAGATGATAAGTTCCTCTTGATTTGATTTTACATGAAGTCATGTGTGAATAGTATATTTCCATGTTCTTCTTATGTGATGCATGTTCATGAAATTGCTTAGGTCTTGTTAGAAGTGAGTTTGATGCATTGTTTCCTCATGTTGTGGTGCATGTGAGTAGAGTTGCATATAGGCTTCATCAGTTGGACTATGAGCATGCCCTAGTTCTTGAGTTGAAAGATTTCCTCAATGAATGCATGTTTTTTTTTGAAGTATTATGCATTTAGGCTCCATGTGTATGTGTTGAGCATGTTTTAGCTAGGAGATGTTAGTTCCTCCTTGAGAATAAATAGATATAGAGTTTAGTGCATTTTGGGTTGGTAGAAGTAGTTTCTACTCCCTTGTGTCACATTGAATGTGTTTAGTTCCGAATTTAAGTTTTCTTCCTTGATAGTGTGCATTAGATGTAATTCATGCATAATGGGCAGCTAAGTTAGAGTTTACACTTTAAAAAGTATTTAAAGTGTCATTCGAGGACGAATGTTCCCAAGTGGGGGATAATGTAACACCCCATATTTTAGTGAGTTGAACTAGTGTGTTGTAGAGTCTTGTAGTGGAGTTTTGGAGTGTCGTATGAGGGTTAAAATCAAAATAACTGACTCCCGTACTTAGAATGTCATGTTCATGGGCTAATAGTCTGGGTACGACTCCCCAAGGACCACCCAAGAGGTCCTTGAGGAGGACTCCAAAACAGTCCCCCAAAACTGTCAAATATAGAGACCTACTGTTGCAAATGACGCCCAGTAGATCAACCTACACCCCATCGGTCATGGGCGTAGGTCAGGCCTGAGTTAGCCTGCAAAATATGAGCCTCAGGTCCAAACCACGGACCAAGACCACGGATAGTAGTCCTATCCACGGTCCGTGGATGGCAAGGCGTGAATGCTGCCAGTTTTTCAGCTTTTAGTTTTAAGTGAGGAGTTGAGGGTTAGTTTAGTAATTAGCTTAAGGGTTAGGAGGGTAAATTAGTTAGTTAATTAACCTACTATAAATAGTTAATAGACCCTAAACAAATCACTTTAACTCATTCATCTAAAGACCCTAAAACTCTCTCAAAAAATCATCTCTCTAGAATAGAAGTAGAAGAAGAAGAAGAGAAGAGGGAAGCAACTTTGGGCGATTTTACCCATTGATTCAAGATTTGTTTAGGTCTTTGATTGAAGGTATGTGAAGATTAATCATCCATGGGTTCTTCCACCCATGGAGCCCCCATAGTTTCCCCTCAATTGTGAACTCAAAAATCCAATTCTAGCTAGGGTTGTGATTGCATTGTGGGTAGGGCTTAGGTGTGATTTCAATCTAGTGGATATCACCCAATTATGATTGATTTATATTTGATTAATGATAATATGATGATTTCATGTGATTTCTATGATGAACCCTAATCTAAATTGATGAATGTGATCTTTGTGGGTTTATGACATTAGAGGCAAAATTGAAGGTTCTAAAGTGATCTTCCTATTTCAATATCTTGAATACTAATTTATCATAGTTAGGATAATCTAATAATGAATTGAACCAGACTTGATTGAATAGGAAGGATCTTGACTTGTAAAGTTAGAATTGAACCTTTATGATCAATTAAGATAAGAGTCACCTAAAAATGAAAGATGTTATCAAATTACCTTGAAATCTAGGTATAAAGAAGATATTAAGAATAAACCTTGAGACTAGGGTTTGTAATCATGATAGTTAGGGATTTAGGGTGAAACTAATGTGATTAACTATTGATGTAAAGGCTTGAGAGTAAAGTCTAAAAGAAAATAGAAGTCTAATAGGTTGGATTATGGTCAAAGGACTATACTCACCTAACCTACCTTAGGAATGCTTGATAGATGAAAGTGATAGAACCACTTGAACATGGATTGATTGTCAAGGACATCCTTCCATGAGAGATGAGTGTTAAGCAAGTCTTAACAAGTAAACCTTGAGGTGTATACTTGGCCTCAAGTGGATATTAAAGATGAGGTGGAGTGTCACACAAGATAGGGTCCAGATGCCAAGAAGAATGGAGAGCCACACCTAGTTGATGTGAGGACTGTCCAAGTTAAAAAGGGGGAACTCTTACGTAGTAGAGTGTGGGTTTTCCCAAATTTAGGTCTCATGAGATGGGAACCTTCACATATTTGATTTAAGGTTCTTAGTAGAAATCTACTTATCCTATGAGCTAAGACATGCTTGAGAAGCATCTCATAGTGTTCTAAAGCATAATTGAACTTAGACATATTTAAGAGATTATCTCATAGGGTTCATAGTACAAAGGGGTTTAGACATTCTTAAGTGAGTATCTCATTGTATCCATGCTAGTAGTGAACTTATACATACTAAATCAAGTGTCTCATAGTGTTCAACCTAATAATGAACTAAGATGTGCTAAAGAGAGTACCTCATAGTGTTCTAAAGTTAAGAGAGGAACTAGGTTCCAAACCAAGAAGTGTTAGCATGAGGACCTAAAGGTAGTACTTAGCATGTATAGTATTATAGGGTGCTATGCATGCATTACACAAGTATGACTTAGGGTCAATAAAGAGAAGTCTTGAGATAGAATTAGGCTAGAGTTGCCTTTCCTAGTTATAGTTGACTAAAGGTGAGAGATTTCCTTAGTTATAAGAGTTAAGCTAATAATGAGGCCAAAGTAGGGTGAATATGATTAGGATGACTTCAAGGCTAAGCTTAGTGTGAAGGGTAATGTGGGATGCCTTTCATGCATTGCACAAGTGTGTCTTGGGGTTACTTAGAAGTATGGTACCCTTATGGCATAGAGAAGCTTAAGAGTTGACCTTGTACATAGAGTTTAATTGATATGACATGAAGACCTAAGTCTTGAATATGAAGGTGGACTATGCCCAAGAATGACCAAAGAGGTACTTAGCTTGGATGGTAGTATGGGATGTTATCCTTGCATTGCACAAGTATACTTGGATGTGGCTTGTGAAGTAGTTCTCTTGTAATGTGGAAGACTTAAGGTTGAAGTATGTAACCATGAAAGTCTAAGTAAAGACAGTGCCATGAACATGATGTTTCTCCAATGCTCATTAAATATATATTATGTTGACTTGTATTTATATGATGCTTGTGTTGATGATTCTTATATGGCTATGTTGATTGACCATGTTATTATCTCTTATACTTATGTCTTATGTTGACTGACTATTCTTAGATGCTCTTATGATGTTGTGCTAGCTTTCATACTTGGTATATTTTGTACTAACACATATTGCCTACATTCTAACCAAATGTAGGGTTGGAGGCTTGAGTTGCTTTGGAGGCTAGGTTTCAATTATTAGAAGAGTTGAAGGCTTGACCACGGTCCATAGAATTGTCCGTGAAGGTCATTTGGTGGCATGGCAAGTAGGGCAATTGTCCAAGCCACTGCCCAAGTTCCATGGACCACTTCACGGCCAGTCGTCTTGACCACAGCCCGTAGAAGTGGCCGTGAAGATTACTTGGCCATGTGGAGGTTTAGCAAGGTCGATAGAGCTACTGCCTAGGGACAATGGGCACCACCACGGGTCATGGTCTCCCTTCACGGTCCGTACAAGTGACCTTGGTCACTAACGGGGCTGCCTAAATGAGGGTGTTTTTGGTAAATTCTTATTTAAGTTTTATTGATGTGGGGTCGTTTTAAATAAATATATATCAGATATATATATATAGTTTTAAGTCTTTAAACACATATTTCCCCTCATTAATCAAAAGACCCAAATTAAAACCCCTAAGTTCTTCCTCTCTCAATATTTCTCTCACTAACTCAAGGAAGAAGAAGAAGTGGGAGCTAGGGTTTGGATTCAAAGATTTCTTAATCGAATTTCTTGGGAAATATTAGTATAGGTATGGTGATCCTTCATCTATGGTTAGCTTTCACCCTAGAGTCAATTTCAAAGAAGTTTTCAAAGTTCATGAAAAACCAAGGGTTTTACTCAATCTCATGGGTTCCTTCTTCAAAAGATTTAAAATGGTTTCTAATGTCATATATTGATTGTATTGATGTTTAATTGATGGTTTATGATGAAAATATTCTATTAACCCATGATTTCTCTCAATTCCTAAATTGTGCCTTTATTAAGTGGGTTTATTGATTACGAAAGCTTGTGATGGTAATATGTCTAAATTGCATTGGGTTATTGAATTGTTTCATTATCTATGCCTTAATTATGGTAGATTGTGGGTGTTTTGATGATTTGAGATTTATGGCCTTGAAGGCAAGTTTTGACTAACCTACATGTTGAAGTAGAATTGTGCTAGAGATGTTGATCCACTTGAAAGGTAGAGGTGTTTACTTACTAAGTATATGAATGTGAATTCAATGAGGTTAAGGTTATCATGTTGTGAATGTGAATGTTTTATTTTTGGAAGGCTATTTCTTAATTTGACACCTATGTATGATGATGATGAAATGTGAAGTGTTGTCTTCTATATATTGTATATCTTGGATAGGTAGGCTTAGGAATCCTCTCTTGGGTAATGAATGTGTCTTGACTTGATGAATATGAATCGATAGGCTATGGAATTCCTTTCATATATGAGTGATGAATATGTCTTGACATGATGGCTATGAATTGATAGGCTTTAGGCATTAGTTTTATAAATGATCTAATGTAAAGAAGCCTTTAGGATCGATAGGCTAGTGGCATGCCTTTCTTAATAAGTCAATTAACTATGAATCGATAGGCTAGTGGCATTCCTTTCATGTGTATAAGAATGTAATGAGGGGCCATGAATCGATAGGCTAGTGGCATTCCTTTCATGTGTATAAGAATGTAATGAGGGGAAATGAATCGATAGGCTAGTGGCATTCTTTTCATGAGGACCACAGAGCTATCCTTCAATGTAGCATGGATTGATAGGCTTATAGAATTCCTTCCTTGGTAATGATGTATCAAGGGTCGATAGGCCTATGGAATTCCTCCTTAATACACTAATGTAATGTGAATGAAATAATCTATCGGAATGTAGGCTAAGCACCAAGCGGATATGGTTAGATGGAAACTTTCCCAATGTTAGGTTAGAGTTCCAAGGAACATCTTCCTATCCCATAACTATGTGCCTACATAGGTTATTAGCCAGTGGATCCAATGTGCATCCAAGCTGATGTTATTGTTCTACCTTTGGCAAGTGGAACACCTCTTTACGGTGTGGGGCTTTATGACACCTGATTCCATGTCTATCTTGCATGGTCTCTGTCGGTTAAACCCTTATTCCCATCATGTGAGATGTGCATTATGGTTTCTTGAGAGGTTCTATGAAGTGTAAGTGGTAGTATGGGATGCCATCTATACATTGCACGAGTAGGATTTGATAAGGTCATAGGGAGTTCTCTATGTCCTAATGACAAATGTATGAAAGTCCTCTAAATGAAATAATTTAAGAATGTTGACTCCTAAATGTTTAATGTGATATGCATGCTATACTTGGGTTATATTATGAGTTATTTTCTCTTGTCATGTCTTATGAAATGTTATGACTATTATATGTGGATATTGTGTAATGGTGAAAAGGATTGAATGGTAAGTTCACTTTTGGTAACCTTAATGTGGTGCCTTGGTGTGGATGGTGGTATGGGACGTTTTCCATACATTTCACAAGGTATAGCATAAGGGTTACTTGAGGTGAAGCTCTAAGGTGAAGGTAATGGTTTACATGATGATATTGTCTAAATGTGGTATTATGACTTGCATGATGATTATACTTGTATTGTATGTCTTTTATGCTATTGTACATGATATTTCTAAAAAAGTGGAATAATGCATTGTTTCCAACCAAAATGTCCCTTTTAAAGCATGTCTTTACATGGTCATCGTACTTAGTATATTTTTGTGTGCTAACCCATATTTTCTCATTTTTTTACTACAAGTGTAGGTTCCGGCAAGTTATTGGCTCTATCTAGGATTGAAGTTCTTGGATAGAGTTTTCCTCCAAGTCTTGGTATGTCCTCATAGGTCAAGGACAAGGGCTCTTATTGTTTTCTAGTTCTTTCTTATTTTGAGACTGTTGTTAAGACTTCAATTGTAAAGGGTCGTGACCCTATCTTGTTAAAGTTTTGTCTAAGATGTCCATGTGAGACTTAGTCTTTCACTGTTTCTTTTGAAAGATTGTTAAATGAATGTTTTGAATCGGATGGTTTTCAATATAATGTTTTAATTCCGCACTACTTTCATTATTGAATGTAATGAATGACTATGAGGCTTGTATGAGACCCCTTCGGGGTCGAGTACACCGTGTTACGACTAGGGGTGCTCTCAGGTCGTGACAAACATGGTATCAGAGCATATCGTTTTCAGAATGGTTTTAGGGTTGATGTCTCACAAGCCACATCTAGTAGATTCTTGTTCATCAGTGTGATTCGCGACACATCTATGAGCGAGAGGTTATAGGACGTTAGAAATTTACACTTCTTTCATATTCTTGAAGTCGTTCCTTAGAGTTTATATTTAAAGATATCCTTTTCCTAATCCTTCTCTCGTGTTTATAGGATATGAATACAAAGGCGAACCCAAGAAGAGTGGAAGAGGAGATTGTGAATGAGGGAGTTCCTCCCCAGGGTGACCAAGTTCCTATAGGCAATCAAGGAAATCAAGTTTCGGTGGTTTTCCCAGACATGACTAATGAAGAAATTAGGTCGGCTTTTCTAACCTTAGCTCAAGCCATGACGACTCAAGCTAACCAAGATGTGGGGCCTATGGTGAATGCTAATGAGAGTACCGTGGCCTCAAGGTCGAGAGACTTTGTGAGGATGAATCCTACTATTTTTCTCGTCTCTAGAGTGGGAGAAGATCCCCAAGAATTCTTGGATGAAGTCTATAAGATAGTCAATGCTATGGGGGTATCTTCTTGGGAAAAAGAGGAGTTGGCTTCTTATCAATTGAAAAAGGTTTCCCAAGTGTGGTTCACTCAATGGAAAGCCAATAGGCTGGTTGAAGCGGTGTCCTATATAATGGGAGGAGTTTAAGGGAGCTTTCCTTGGTAGGTACTTTCCCCGTGAGAAGAGGGAGTGTAAGGTTGAGGAGTTTATCAATATTAAGCAATGTAGCACGAATGTGGAAGAGTACTCCTTGAAATTTACTCTCTTGTCTAAGTATGATCCATCCTTGGTGTCTAACCCTAGGGATGAGATGAGTAGGTATGTGACGGGTATATCCGACCTAGTTGAGGAAGATTTTCGTACGGTGATGCTCGATAATGATATGGATATTTCTAGACTTATGGTGTATGCTCAATCTATTGAGGAGTCCAAACTTAAGAGGAAGGGTAGGTAGTTGAAAAGGGGTTGTTCCGATGAGCAAGGTCAATCTAGGTTTAATAAGAAACCTCCTAACCAAGATTCTTAAAGTGCTCCTAAGGCTAATGAGGAGAAAGGTGGTGGATTTCAATCTTCCGAACCTTTTTGCACCACTTGTGGGAAGAGGCATCATGGGAAGTGCCTAGCTGGTACTAGTGGGTGCTATGGTTGTGGAAAGAATGATCATCAAGTGAGAAATTGTCCTACTCTTGTGGCTAGAGGAAGGGAGGCCAAACAAGCTTCTTATGTTGGCCCGGATCCTAATGCTCCAAGGAAGAACCGTTTCTATGCACTTCAAACCAATGAGGGAAAAGGAGCTAATCCAGATAAAGGTATCAGTAAGTTATAGTACCTTTTGTTGTGATAAGGTTCTTAGTGTTATTTTCATGTTTGCCTTAGTTGGGTTTTCCCTTAAGTGGGGGATAGTATGTTGAATGGTAAGTTGTGGTGAGTTTTGATGTCCTTATCTCTTTCCTTCTATTCTTATTCAAGCTTGAGACCAAGAGTTCCTTGTAGCTTGTACCATTTTTGGAGCCTTTTGTGTAAATGAGTTTCCATGGTCTCCTTATGTTATGCATGTTTTAATGGAATTTATGTTCTTATGAGAAAATTGGTTTTCATGGATTTTGTCCCTCATGATGATGTGCATCTTTAATGAGTTGTGTAAATGCTTCATTAGTTGACTTGTTGTTCATGCTTGAATGTGTTCCTGAAAGGGTTGCATAAATTTCCTAGTGATGTTGTAATGAGCATGATGTGAGCTGGAGAAGGAAGTTCCTCAAACGAAATAAGAAATGTTAATGTTTTGTGCATAATGAGATTGTAGATGTAGTCCCTACTTTCTTGAATATGCTTTGAACTTGTTTTTGTGGAGTAGATGCTTCCTCTTATTTTTATGCATTGTATATGATGTGTCATGATTTTTGGGCTGCTAGTCTTGAGTCGTTATCTCCTTAAAGTTTTAAAGTGTCATTCGAGGACGAAAATTACTAAGTGGGGGATAATGTAACGACTTGGAAAATGATAGGTTAAACTAGAGCCTAACGTGTGTGTGTTTGAGTTTGGTCTGAGGTTTAATGTTGTGTATTGTTGTCCCGAGCTTTGGTTTAGGAGTCAACGTCAAGGCATGTGTTAGACTCCGAAGTTGAAAGACCCCCTTTTTGATGTTGGTTAAGGGTTTCAAGGGCTTGTGCCAAGCTAAGGGGGCAAGGCCTAAGCCAAATGCCAAGGCTGCCCAACCTTGGCCAAGCACTGCCTTATGACCACGGACCACCTCACGGTCAGTGGTCTTGACCACGTTCCGTAGAAGAGGCCGTGAAGGTCACTTGGTGGCATGGAAAGTAGGGAAACTTAGCCATGTGGAGGTTTAGCAAGGTCGAGGGAGCTATTGCCTAGGGACCACGGGCACCACCACAGGTCGTGGTCCCCCATCACGGTCCATACAAGTGACCTTGGTCACTGACGGGGCTGCCTAAATGAGAGTGGTTTTGGTAAATTCTTATTTAAATTGTATTGATGTGGTGTCGTTTTAAAATGATATATATCACACATATATATATATATATATATCTTTTAAGTCTTTAAACACCTATTTCCCCTCATTAATCAAAACCCTAAAGCTCTTCCTCTCTCAATATTTCTCTCTCTAACTCAAGGAAGAAGAAGAAGTGGGATCTAGGGTTTGGATTCAAAGATTTCATCGAATTTTTTGGGAAATCTTAGTAAAGGTATGGTGATCCTTCATCTAGGGTTAGCTTTTACCCTAGAGTCAATTTCAAAGAAGTTTTCAAAGTTTCAAAGTTCATGAAAAACCAAGGGTTTTACTAAATCTCATGGGTTCCTTCTTCAAACGATTTCAAATTGTTTCTAATGTCATATATTGATCGTATTGATGTTTAATTGATGGTTTATGATGAAAATATTCTATGAACCAATGATTTCTCTCAATTCCTAAATTGTGCCTTTATAAAGTGGGTTTATTGATTACGAAAGCTTGTGATGGTAATATCTCTAAATTGCATTGGATTATTGAATTATATCATTATCTATGCCTTAATTATGGTATATTGTGGGTGTGTTGATGATTTGAGATTTATGGCCTCGAAGGCAAGTTTTGACTAACTTACATGTTGAAGTAGAATTGTGCTAGAGATGTTGATCAACTTGAAAGGTGGAGGTTTTACTTACTAAGTATATGAATGTGAATTCAATGAGGTTAAGGTGATCATGTTGTGAATGTGAATGTGTTATTATTGAAGGGCTATTTCTCAATTTGACACTCATGTATGATGATGATGTAATGTGAAGTGTTGTCTTCTATATATTGTATATCTTGAATTGGTACGCTTAGGCATCCTTTCTTTGGTAATGAATATGTCTTGACTTGATTAATATGAATCGATAGGCATTCCTTTCATATATGAGTGATGAATGTGTCCTTACTTGATGGATATGAATTTATAGGCTTTACGCATTCTTTTCATAAATGATCTAATATAAATAAAACTCTAGGATCGATAGGCTAGTGGAATTCCTTTATTAATGAGTCAATGTACCATGAATCGATAGGCTAGTGGCATTCCTTTCATGTGTATAAGAATGTAATGAGGGGAAATGAATCGATAGGCTAGTGGCATTCTTTTCATGAGGACCACAGAGCTATCCTTCAATGTAGCATGGATTGATAGGCTTATAGGATTCCTTCCTTGGTAATGATGTATCAAGGGTCGATAGGCCTATGGAATTCCTCCTTAATACACTAATGTAATGTGAATGAAATAATCTATCGGAATGTAGGCTAAGCACCGAGCGGATATGGTTAGATGGAAACTCTCCCAATGTTAGGTTAGAGTTCCAAGGAACATCTTCCTATCCAATAACTATGTGCCTACATAGGTTATTAGCCAGTGGATCCAATGTGCATCCAAGATGATGTTATTGTTCTACCTTTGGCAAGTGGAACACCTCTTTACGGTGTGGGGCTTTATGACACCTGATTCCATGTCTATCTTGCATGGTCTCTGTCGGTTAAACCCTTATTCCCATCATGTGAGATGTGCATTATGGTTTCTTGAGAGGTTCTATGAAGTGTAAGTGGTAGTATGGGATGCCATCTATACATTGCACGAGTAGGATTTGATAAGGTCATAGGGAGTTCTCTATGTCCTAATGACAAATGTATGAAAGTCCTCTAAATGAAATAATTTAAGAATGTTGACTCCTAAATGTTTAATGTGCTATGCATGCTATACTTGGGTTATATTATGAGTTATTTTCTCTTGTCATGTCTTATGAAATGTTATGACTATTATATGTGGATATTGTGTAATGGTGAAAAGGATTGAATGGTAAGTTCACTTTTGGTAACCTTAATGTGGTGCCTTGGTGTGGATGGTGGTATGGGACTTTATCCATACATTTCACAAGGTATAGCATAAGGGTTACTTGAGGTGAAGCTCTAAGGTGAAGGTAATGGTTTACATGATGATATTGTCTAAATGTGGTATTGTATGGGCTGTGTCCCAAGAGTTTATTCTAAAAGTTGTATTAGATGGTTTGAGACAAAGTCTAGAAAGTCTTCTGTTTGCTTTTATGAAAATTGGCTTTGATTGTAAAAGTTTTAATTTTTCCCGTATTTTCTATTATCTTATGGTAAGAATGTACTAAGGGCTTGTATGCGACCCCTTCGGGGTCAACTACGCCATGTTACGTCTAGGGGGTACCTCTGGATCGTGACAGTTGGGGTCGAGTCCCAAGGGAGCGGTTCGTAATTGAAAATCAATAGAAAGGCATAAATGTGTTCAAGTCAATTATATCTATAAACATTTATGAAGAAAAACATGATAAATTAAAGGGTGATACAAGTGTCAAGTATTAAAGGGTGGCTTTGTAGTCAACTAGCAACTAAAACGTCAACTAAAAACGAATATACAAATATGGAGATGATATTCTTGGGATGTGATAAGATTATGCGCTAAAGTAAACAACCGGGTAATTGCTATTGAGAGTAAATTGCTGTAAATTGGTAACTATGCTAGACTATAATGGAGGTCAACTTTCTCTCGAACAATTTACCCCAAATAAAATTGGTTTCTCTCGAACACCAATAAGCGACAATGAAGCACATCCTTCACCTTAGTTCGTTCACTCTCTCGAGCTAAACCAACGACAACCCAATAACCACAGACCATCGATTCAGTAGTTTTGATTTTAAAACCTCTCTCTCGAGCAAGCCAAAAAAATGAAGTTAAAATTGTATTTGCAACTACAATCCCATTAAATTCAAACACAATCACTGAACAAAATCACCTTTAAATAGCAAATGAACTATCAATTAGCAATACGCAGCAGTAAATTCAACACATATTCACATAATCACACCCCAAGAATTGGGGTTTTAGCTAGATATAGTAAAGAGATAGAAATCGATACCGAAAAGTGTTTCCATCAAGTGGGTACGATTGATATGGTCTTTACACACGTCTAAGATGAAGTATCTTCAATACCCACTTCCAATTTCTTCGAAATGGGAATCTTCAAAATCTCCAAACATAAGGAAAATTGTCTCCAAAAACTAAGTTCTAAAATGGAGTAATTCTAAAATTTCATAAAATAATTGCCTGCTAAACTAAAAATTCAAACAAGTATTTATAGTTGTCAAAAGTGTGCTGCGAAGGTCCACTCGGTGCAGTTAGTCGGGATCGCCGATCCACTCGGCGATCCGCCCTTTGGTCTGGTTCATCTCCTTTCTGCATTGGCCTTCATCAAATTCAAGTTATGTAACTTTGGGCGATATAGCACTGCATCATAAACTGTTCGGCAACTCACCGACTGCTCCATTCTCTCACCGACTTGATTTTCTCCTTCAGATCTTGGCACATTGGAACATTAGGCAAGACCATGGCCATTTGGCGACTCACCTAATGGTTTAGGCGATCTTCAGGCCATGTTTTCTTCGTTCGTTCAGCTTCCTTGTTCCTTTTTTCCCAATAGTGTCCATGTTTTGTCTCTAAATCCAAATACGTGAAACTCAAGGATTTACATTAGTTATAGAGACAAAATATGCATTCGAGGACACTAAATTTATCAAAATAATGCCCTAAAAGATTCCAAATTGTGGACTCATCAACAGCCCCACTTAAACTTTTGCTTGTCCTCAAGTAAAACTCAAGTTCAGCAGTTCAAAAAAGATGTCTCAAATAGTGCTACACAAGACTCAATCATGAATGAACACAAAAAGACTCAACTTACTCATGTAAGGATCAATTGTGTACTCAAAGATTCAAGTTGTGATTCATAATTACCAAAGAATCTCAAGTTCATTATACTTGCTTCAAATGCAAGTTCAAGCTCAACAAAGGTATTCAAATTCCCTCACACAAAGAATGATTCCATATTCACACACAATGGTTCAATCATTTAAAGTTCTAGAATGCATAATTTCACCCATAGGTTTGCCCTTATTTTCCAATCGACTTTTGTTTCAGCTCATTCAAGATCAAAAAGGTCTTTTTAAGGCTTGTACTGGGGCTGAGTGTAATGTTATGGTCATTTAGGCTCAATGGCTTCTATCCTTATGAAATGTGGTGTGAACAACACCTTCTTTCCTTTTCGTCATCATTTTCATTCAAGCTCAAAAGTCACCTCTTATTCATCTCCCATGGACCGTTGGAAACCCCATTTTCTTTGTATTTTCACAACTTTATTCCACAACTTTTTCTTTGGCAAAAGGGACTTCTTTGCATTTTCTTGATTTACCTTCTCTTTTCACCACACTCCCAACTTAGGATTTCGGCCTAAATTGGCTATTCAAACAAATCACAAATCATGAGGATTATGGGTAATGGATCGATAAAAGGTCACAATGTTATCAAGTTTCTTCCAAGAAAAGTGTAAGGCTCAAAGGGTGCTCAAAAGAGGTTCACACACTCACAAGTTAAGCCAAAAAAGAGTTATAATTTCGAATTGGTTCACAATATTTAAAGTTGCCTAAGATCATCTCAAGAAATTGCATCACTTAGTCAACCGGACCAACGGGGAAAATTCTAGGTGTCATCGCACATGGTTCACGGTAAGCTCATCACACAAGGCATTGACACCAATGTCAAACAAGACTTCATAATTTTGGTAGTGTGCAATGTTCATTACGAGAGACTCAATTAGATATTTGGCTAATCACAACGAGATGCAAAGAGTTCACATATTGTCTATGCAACTTCAATTGGCCTCGTCGTAGCCGCACATTCATGTTTGTTCGATTATAAGCACTATTCAAGCCATTAATATTGATCAAGATCGACACTCAAATTTGCAAAAGAACAACCACATTCAACACAAACCAAAGGTGGCAAATTTTTTTGGAAGGGTAAAAATCTTGTACAATTAAAAAAAGGACCCACAAGCTCAAACATATAAACAAAACAAGAATTACGAATGCCACACAAAATGTGGGGCTCACCCCACTACAAATAAAAGCATTTTTCCTCAAATACAAACAAAATTATCCAAAAGTCAAAAGAAATAAAGATAGTGAGGGAGGTAAAGAAGGGATCCTATCTATGAAATCGCTCCATCTGTCTGGGCATCAGTGCCCGATGCATAAGTTTGGACTTGAGCATCAGTGCCCAGAGTCATCTCAAGCCTCAATGCACCGGATGTTAGTGGAGGAGGATGGGTTAACATCAAAATATCTAGCATCATCCCGGGGCACTACAACACGCCGGCACAACTCGATTATCAGTACTGGGAAGGGCAAAGAGGTCTGCCTCTTCTTGTCTCTCATGGCCATCTCCTGCTCTATGATAAGGCCCAAGTTGAGCAGCATCTTCGATAAGATAGACCCTAAGCAGGCTGCTTTGGATGCTGGAGGATAGATTCATTTTGTGAAGGCATAAGGAAACTATTGATGAATCCAAACCATTAATGGGTAGCTATATTCAAATCCATCTTTTTTATCTCGACTCCCACCTCAATCCACTTAGGAGTGGTATCAGAAATATGGGGGAGGGGGTGGCAAGCCAACCCTTTAGATCCTCCAGAGTTTCTGTTGTAGGAAAACCTCATATGAGAGTGCAATCCCTGGAGGCCCATCTAACACAGTATTAATGTACTCCTCACTGCAACTCACTTCTACACCTCGAACAATGACTAACTTAACCAGTCTGAACTCTCTAGCCTTCTTTATACTCTTCGGCACCAGTTCACCATATGATGTGTAGAACTCACAGACCCATGAAGGAATATACGGACCTCAGGGCCTGGTGAAAATCTGGAATCGGTGCCACTTTAATAACTCTGCTACACTGGAGTACTTGCCCTCCATACCCTCTGTAGATAGTAGATTCTCCTCGACAATGGTTTGCAAACCATCTCATTTCAACATGTTGAGGAGCCTAGGTGGAGGAACAACCGGTGGCATAGGAGCCACAGGATATACTGGAGTTGGCACTGATTCTGCTACTGTGGACGCATGAGGGACTCTGGTAGATGTGAGGTGAGATTTATCCCGGAGCTCAAACCGTCGGGACTGTAGAGGCTGGTCAACATCAGGCTTAGATAGAGCAGCCTGGGAGCCACTAGTAACCCTGTCAGACTTGGGTCTCTTTCCCTTTCCTTTGTCACCTGGGGGAGCTTCTTGCCTTCCTCTTTCTGAAGGATTTGATCCCCCTTCGTTGATTGTGTTACCCCATACTCTTTTACAGGGTGGCATGTCTATGTTTGTCCTCACCATACTTTAAATGCCGAACAATAATGACTAAGAATCTAGGCGGCAATGTAATCCACTCCAAACACAACTACGACGACTAAAATACTCTTGTCCATTTAATAAACCGTCCAGTTCTCACCCATTCAGCGACGTAAGTCATGCTCGCCGATTCACTCAGTGACACGCTGAGTGGTCACTTAACTCGCTGAGTTTTACAGACTCCACTTTGAAGTTGCCTTGAGTCCATTAGTGGTCTAGGTCGGGGTCGTCGACCTCTTCGGTGAATCACCGAAAGGACCTTCTGTTCGCCAATTTGCATTTTTCACTCACTTTCCACATGTCGACCTACACAAACAACACACCATTATTTCTTAAAGCAAAACTAAAGCAATAATAATTATAAAAAAAAAGGTCTTGGGTTGCCTCCCAAGAAGCACCTTGGTTAACATCGTGGCACGATGCAAGTCAACCCCTAAGCCTCATTTTTAGGGTTGGCCATGGTATCATTAGGCAATCGCCCTTGTCCATTTGGGTAGAGATGAGACAACACATGACCCATGAGGATTTGAATTAGCTTGATAAATCTAGAGTGAGAGCTAATCATCTGATTTAGCACTTCGATATTTTCCCTCATCTCCTCTAACACTCTATTTTACTCATTGATCTTTTAGAGAATGATTAATAGTGTATCCTCAATACGTCTACTCTCATTTTCCGTAGATTTTCTCTGCTCATGAGGGGTATGTATTTGCCCTTCTTTTTTGACAGCACCTCTAGTTCCTCGACCCTTTGGGCCAAGGTATCCATCTGACCCAGCAAAATGACCAAAGTCCTTCTCAGTCTCCTTGTTAGTGTTGGCCACAAGATCAAGGAGGTTGGTTGCGGTCCCATAGGAGTGTCTCATAAGACCACCCGGGATAAGTTGATCGATTAATCCTTTGTTCCCGGAGTTAAGACTCCTATAGAAGTATTCCAGTAGAACTAGATCGGGAATTTCATGAGTTGGGCATTGTATCAACAGTGCTTTAAACCTCAGCCACGACTCATGAAAAATCTCCCCTTCTAGCTACTCGAAGGTCAGGATTTTATCCCTGAACCTCATCACTTCTATCGGAAGGTGATCCATTTGTTCACAATCATCAATTACACTCATTCTTTTTATTTCAACACATAAACAAGCAAAACAAAACAAAAAATTAAGTAAGTAGAACTATAACTAACAAGAAAAAAATTTAACTTAACTAAAATTTCTCAACTAACACCACTCCCCGGCAGCGGCGCCATTTTGATTTCACGTATAAGGACATTACTTCCAGTTCAAGTGCTGATGTTTGCGAAATGAAGACACAACTTGCATTAGTGTCTATGATCGTACAATAGTATAATAACCCAACCAAGGGTTGGGGTCGAGTCCCAAGGGAGTGGTGGTGAAAATTAATAGAAAAATAAAATTTAGTTGTAATTAGTTATAGCTAAAAACATTGTCGAATATAAACATATTAAATCTAAGGAGTGACACAAAAGTGTTTATTAACAATTGGGGGGGGGGGGTTGTAACAAGTAAGCAAAATCAGCAAAAAATGCAAAGAGTACTAATATGGAGATGGGATTCTTGGAATTCTTGGAATGTGATAGGAATATGGGATAGACCAAATCATTGGGTACATGCTTTTGGTAGTAAATTCATTGAATATTTGTGACTAGGATAGACTATAGTGGGGGTAAATTCTCTCTGGAACAACTTACTCCGAATCAAATGGGTTCCTCTCGGACACCCTCTTACCGCATGAAAAATATCCTCTGCCTTAGCCCACTCACTCTCTCGAGCTGAGTGTGTGGGAATGAGACTAGGGTTCACTCTCTCGAGCTGAACCTCATGTCGACCCACTCCCACCGGCCATTAATTTAGTAGTCTTAGTTTTACGACCTCTCTTTCGAGCAAGATGAAAACACAAAGGTGAAATCATATTTGCAACTACAATTTCATTAAGTTCCACCACAACTACTAAACGAAATCACATCAAAACAACAAATAAACCACCAACAAGCAAGACCCATCAGATAATATAACCCATATTCACAAAATCACACCCCAAGAATTGGGGTTTTAGCAAGACATGCTAAAGAGATAGAAATTTATACCAAAATGAGTTTGCATTCAAATGGGTATGAAGATTTAAGTCTCAAAACAAGTAAAGAGTGAAGAATCCACAAGACCCAAGTCCAAAATCTTGGAGTTGAAACCCTTTGAACCTTCAAGTTCTTCAAAACCCTCTCCAAACTTAGAACTCAAAAATAGAAGTTAAAAATTCTATATTAAAAATCTGATACTAAGCTACAACTCTCAACGAGTATTTATAGTTTTCAAAAATATGTGCTACAGCGGATCACTCGGCAACATTAGTCAGAATCGCCGATCAACTCGGCGATTCGCCTTTTGGTGTCGTTCATCACCGTCCTGCGTTGGCCTTTAGCATCGTCGTGTTTTGGATCATTGGGCGACATAGTACTGCTTCGTGGAACTGCTCGGCGACACGCCGACTACTCCTTTTCACCGCTGATTTGATCCTTTTCTTCAGGGCTCAACACACTGGGTTCGGCGATCCGCAAATCTTCATTTCTTCGTTCTTTTCAGCTTCCTTTGTTCCTTTTTGCTAAGTAGTGTCCATGCTTTCCCTCAAACTCCAAATACCTGAAACTTAAGGGTTTTCATCAGATATTGAGATAAAATATGCATTTGAGGACACTAATTCTATCAAAATATATCCCTAAATGAGTCCAATTTGTGGACTCATCAAGTGCCAAGGATCGTGAGTAGCAATATAACGCAACTAGTGAGGTGGGGTCGAGTCCCAAGGGAGGGGTTTGTAATTAAGAATCAATAGAAAGGCATAAATATGTTCAAGTCAATTATAGCTATAAACATTTACGAAGAAAAAATGATAAAGTAAAGGGTGACACAAGTGTCAAGTATTAAAGGGGGGTTTGTAGTCAACTAGTAACTAAATAGACAACTAAAAACGAATATACAAATATAGAGACGGGATTATTGGGATGTGATAGGATTATGGGCTAAAGTAAGCAATCGGGTAATTGTTATTGATAGTAACTCACTGTAAATTGGTAACTAAGCTAGACTATAGTGGGGGTAAACTTTCTCTCGAACAATTTACCCAGATCTCTCGAACACCATTAAGAGGCAATGAAGTACAACTTTTGCCTCAGACTATTCACTCTCTCGAGCTGAATGTGTGGGAGAGGGTTTAGGATTCACTCTCTTGAGCTGAACCCACGACAACTCAATAACCACAGACCATCGATTCAGTAGTTTTGATTTTAGAACCTCTCTCTCGAGCAAGCCAAAAACAAAAAGTTAAAATTGTATTTGCAACTACAACCCCATTAAATTCAGACACAACCACTTAACGAAATCACCTTTAAACAACAAATGCACTATCAGTTAGCAATACCCAGTAGTAAATTCAACCCATATTCACATAATCACACCCCAAGAATTGGGGTTTTAGCTAGACATAGTAAAGAGATAGAAATAGATACCGAAAAGTGTTTCCATCAAGTGGGTACTATTGATATGGTCTTTACACACGTCTAAGATAAAGAATCTTCAATACCCACTTCCAATTTCCTCGAAATGGGAACCTTCAAAATCTCCAAAGCTAAGGAAAATTGTCTCCAAAAACTAAGTTCTAAAGCTGAGTAATTCTAAAATTTCATAAACTGATTGCCTACTAAACTAAAAATTCAAACAAATATTTATAGTTGTCAAAAAGTGTGTCGTGAAGGTCCACTTGGCGCAGTTATTCGGGATCGCCGGTCCACTCGGCGATCCGCCCTTTTGTCTGGTTCATCGCCTTTCTGCATTGGCCTTCACAAAATTCAAGTTCTGTAACTATGGGCGATATAGCACTACATCGGAAAACTGTTCGCTGACTGCTCCTGTCTCTCGCAGACTCAATTTTCTCCTTCAGATCTTGGTACACTAGAACATTAGGCGAGACTATGGACATTCAGCGACTCGCCATGGTTTAGGAGATCCTCAGGACATCTTTTCTTCGTTCTTTCAACTACCTATTCCTTTTTGCCCAATAGTGTCCATGTTTTGTCTCTAAATCCAAATACCTTAAACTCAAGGATTTATATTAGTTATTGATACAAAATATGTATTCGAGGACACTAAATTTAGCAAAATAAAGCCCTAAAAGAGTCCAAATTGTGGATTCATCAATGACCTATGAACCCCCACCCACAGAAGGTGGGTGGGTCCACGATCCATACTGGTTGTCCATGGTTTGGTTCTGTGGCTTGACTTTTGGGACCTTGACCCACGGTGGACATCTACAGCGCATGGATGGACCTACGGGACATAGGTCCCATCCGTGAGTCACTATGAATTTGGCAGCTTTTTGGTTTCTTGGGATCTTGGGGGTTAGGCTTTAGGGTCCTTTTCAAGGACCCATAGGTTGGTCCTTGAGGAGTTGTACCTTGACATTTAACCCCTAAAGCCCTCAATCTAAGCTCGGAAAGACATTCTACAACTTCTATCCCCACAACAAACTCGTTAGGCTCTAGTTTCACTTACTAATTCTCCGGGTCATTACATTATCTCCCCCTTAGGAACATTCGTCCTCGAAAGACAGACACATTAAGGGATAACGACTCAAGAATAGCAGCCCAACATGCATGCATTATCATAACAATGCTCAAAACTAGGAGGAAACATCAACTCCACATCAATTAGCTCAATGCAACACAAGGAAGTAGAAACTACATCTACAAACTCATTATGCATTAAAACTTCAACATTTCTCATTTGATTAGAGGAATTACCTTCTCCAACTCAAATCATGCTCATCATTACATCATTAAGCACATTATGCAATTTCTCTTAAAAGCCCATTTAGGCATGTTCAACAATTCACCTCATGAAGCATATTGGCAAGTCATACAAAATGCACATCAACATGAGGAACATATAAATCATAAAACTCATTTTCTCATTAAACATAAATTCATCATGAACATGAATATCATAAGGAGACCATGGAACCACACAAACACACACGACTCCAAAACATGAAACTAGCCAAAAAGGAACTCTTTGTCTCAAGCTTGAATAGGAATAGAAGAAAGAGATAAGGATATCGGAACTCTCAACAACCTTACTATCTAACATACCATATCCGCCTTAGGAGTAAACTCATACTAGGCTAACATGAAAATAACATAGGAACCTCAATGCAACATCATAACTATAAGGAACTTATCCACATTCTCATGGAATGAACTTCTTTACCATTCTATTTCCTAGCTTGACGGTCTAAAATCCCCATCGGTACCTCTAAACTAGGGAGGTCCTCATTAAGTAAGTCTTACTCATAAAAAACCTTACCAACACCACTCAAGGTAAAAATTCAAGTCAACCTCAATAATGAGCACCAAGGATACTCAATGACCTTGGTATCTAAGAACATTATCTCCCTCTTGGGAGTAAGCTTACACAAACTCCGTTAAACATCACTTTTTTCAATTTTAAGTTCAGAGCAAGTTACTACACTAAACTTTCACACTCATCACACAAGATGATTCTAAATCATGATAAACTACACTTCTACCCCTCTTAGAGTAGTCTACTCACTCCACACATCTAGGCATTACTATAACACACTTTTTATCAAATCTATCAACATACCTCAAAACTCATCATGACTAAGTCGGGTTCTACCCTCAACTAAACATAACCATAATTCAACTCATTCATACTAAAGACAACATCGCAATCTATCACCTCAAATCTAACAAGTCACATAGCCATAATTGGCATCACAACAAACATTTCTCTTTCACTCCTTCTAGCATAAGCCTTTCAAGTGGTCATATCTTAAAGACCATCAGATAAGGAATAGGAGAGAGACATTATAGAGTTAAACTCTACGCCATGACTAAAAAAATGAAGTGAGAATTTCCTAACATCCAATAGCCTCATATTCATAAATGTGGTGTGCTTCACACTATGAACAATACTCTACTAGACGTGGTTTGAGACATTCTAAACCATCCCAAAACATTATGCTCTGATATCATATTTGCCTACACCCAAGAAGTGACACGACGTACAAAACTTTGAAAAGTCTCATACAATCCTCATAGCATTCATGAACATAAGAGCATAGGAAAATAGTGAGGAATTTAAATCTTTTTCTTTACAATCGAAGTCATTTTACATAAAAGCAAGTGAAAGTCTTTCTATACTTTGTCTCAAACCATCTAGAACCATAAGACATAAAACTTTAGGACGCAACCCATACAAAAGCTCTAAACATAAAGTAAAAGACATAGATGGAAGTAGTGGGTTTATCCTCTAAACTATGATGACTTACCAAATCTTCAACTTCAAGCTCCTTAGAAACCTATATTCCAAATATAGAACACAAAATCTCCAAAACCCTACACTTTGGTACAAAATGAAGAAATATGGGTTAACACATTTAATATACTAAGTATGATAGCCATGCAAAAATCATGCTTTAAAATGGACATTTGGTTTGAAAACCATGCATTATGCCAATTTGATAAAACTTCATGAACTTTTGCATTAAAGGCATAAGATACAATCACATTCAACATATAAACCATTTCATCACATTAGAACATAATAAACATATAATCCATTTCATCACATTAAGCTTTCACCTAAAGTAACCCCAAGCTATACTTTGTGCAATGTATGAATAGCGTCCCATACCACCATCCACACTAAGTACCACATTAAGGCCACCAAAAGTGAACTTACCATTCTTCCTTTTCACCTTTAGACAATACTCATACATAAGGAACATAGATATTTCATACGTCATGACAATGAAGTAACTCATAATACAATCCACGCACGGCATACATCATCTCATTAAGCATATAAGTCAACATTCTTCATTAGCTTCATTAAGAACACATTCGTTTCATTTAACATTATAACATAAAGGAACACACCATGACTACTCTCAAATCCTACTTGTGCAATGCATAGATGGCATCCCATACTACCACCCATACTAAGTAGTGCATTCTTGAGAAGCCATAGCCATTCTTTGTGGGGGTAAGCCTTAACCGACATAGACCATGTGAGCAATTTATGGAATCCCGGTGTCACCCTCACCGAATAAGGGATTCCTACTTTCCTAAGGTAGGACCATTAAAATTTAGCTTAGGTGGATCCACTAGCTATAAAGATGTGTGGGCACATAGTTATGGGATACAGAGATTGCTGCTAGATTCCCCACCTCAACTCACGGTTGAGCATCCATCTCAAGAGATTGTTACTAGATACCCCACCTCAAATCACGGTTGAGCATTCATCTCAATCCATATCCACTCGGTGCTTAGCATTATTCACCATGGAGTACTTAACATTTATTACTTTAGTTCATTATTATGGAATAAGAGATTGTTACTAGATACTCCACCTCAACTCACAGATGAGTATCCACATCAAACCCAACATTAATTAAAATGGGATATAGAGATTGTTACTAGCTACTCCACCTCAAATCATAGATGACAATCCATCTCAACCCAACATTTATTCATTGGATAGCTCATAAATTCAAAGATGAGAATAGCCTTTCAACTTAGAATCCCCATATTGTGAGAAAATCCTTTCACAACACGTCATTCTCATTCATTAGTGTATAATTAAGAAAAGCCTTTCAATCAACATATCATCATTAACATAATCTTAGAAACTTCATTTATGAGTGTGTGTGTATGTGAGAATAACCTTTCAACACCACCACCATTGCATTATAGTCATAACCACATTACTTTCATTTATACAAGAAGAGGATGCCTAAGCCTACCAATTTAAGATACAATTTTACATTGAAGAAACCCTTCACATTCTATCATCATCATTCATAGGTGTTAAATTTAGAAATAGCCTTTCAATAATAACACAATTGCATTCTAAACATGATCATAACACTTTCATAGAGATCACATACATATACTTCACATCGTAATCATACATAATCCTTAATGAAATTGCCCTTCAAGGCTATGAATCAACATCAACCCAAATATCTATAATACTACATTATATAAGGGAATTAACACGATTCAAATACTAATTAAATATAAGCATAAACAGTTCAACATACATTCATGATCAATCACACCAAATCACAAACTTCCAATTTAGAATTTTGGGGGAAACATGGGTTCATAGAGGAATTCCATCTTAATTCATCATTAATTCATCAATTCCATCTTAAATCATCATATATAAACCTTTCAAAATGTTTTGAAATTGAAACCATGCATAGATTGAAAACCTTAGATTTTTAAGGGATTTTGGAAACTTGAAATCATCTCTGAAGGGGCTCCCTGAATGAAACTTAATCAAGGATGAAAACTACCATACATTCTAGGGAAGAATTCCACAAAACTTTATTGATAAAGGCTACACCTTTACCCCTAAACTTGACCTTGACCTTGCTCTTCAATGGAGTTTCTAGAGAGAGAATATTTGGAGAGGTGGGTTGCTAATTTGAGTGTTTTAAAATAATGAATTCTATAAGAGAGTTTAATACTTTTAAAACTCTTAAAATACTTTAATAACTCAATAATAACCGTCCCCAACCCCAAATGTTCCATTTCATCAATAACTTAACAAGGCATGTTCGTCACATCATCTCATGAGGTTAAACATGCCATCACCATACTAAATGCACAACAACATGAGGAACATGTAATTCATGAAATATCCATTTTATACAAAATGAGAATCTTTCAAAAACATACCTAACATAAGGAGATCATGGAAATTTCTAATACACGCATGACTCCTACACATAAAACAAGCCCATAAAGGAACTCTTGGTCTCAAGCTAGAATAGGAATAGAAGGAAAGGATGAGGATATTGGGACTCTCAATCAAAATTGCTATCCAAGCACATGATCTCCCACTTAGGAGTAAGCCCCATTTTTCTAAAACCTCAAATACTAATCCTTTCAAACAACTCAAACATTACCGAGGCTCATTAAAACCTTACCGGTTTAACTCAACTAGATCATCCATGGTGCTTTTGTGATTGACAAAAATGGTACAATCACGATAGACTCTCTCTGCTAGAATAGACTCACTAACAGGTGTATAAACACTAAAGGGTTCACTAAGTTGCTCAGGAATAACATCAAAATTTATCGCAACATACGGAGTTACAAAGGATAAACTTGCTCCTGGGTCTATCACAGCATAAACATTAAATTTAAAGACTTAGATCATACCAGTGACAACATCTAGCGAGTCCTCTTTCTCTTGGAGACTAACAATAGCATATAGGTTGTTTCCTCCTCTGCCTGCCCCTGAAGTAGCTCCTCTAGATGCAACTCTGTCTAGTGGAGCAATTGAAGAAAATTGGGCTCTATTGCCCCCATTACCTTGACAAGTCTTATGGCACTATTTCATAAAGTGACCCTCTTGTCCACACTTGAAACAACCTATGGAACCATCGCGACATTTACCAGGGTGGGTTCTACCACATTTAGCACATGCAAGAGCCCAGTAACATCCTTGTCCCACACTACCCTGAGATTTGGGCGGGTCTAGCTCTGAAATGTTTTGAATGCTGACTATTGTACTCACATTTGTTCCTTGGTGCAGGTGCACTAGAAGATGATGGAGTAGGTTCGTTTTTGCTTATGTTGGAAACAAGATCGGTTCACATTACTCTTTTGCTGCCTAGACTCATTACCTGATGTCTTAGCCTTCTTATTCTTAAACTCTTTTCTATCCCTCAACTTGTCCTCCTCAACTTGTTGCACATGGATCATCAGCCTTGCTATGTCCATTTCACCTATTAGCATGGCTACCTTACCTTCCTTACTTGACAGACGAGACAACCCCGCAACAAACAGACTCATCCTACTCCTCATATCCACAACCATCTCCGGAGCATAAAGGGAAAGTTAGGTAAACTTCACGGTACTCATGAACACTCATAGATTCTTGCTTAAGAGTGAGGAATTCTCTTACCTTTGCTTCTCTTAGCTCACGGGGAAAGAAGCGTCCCATAAAGGCATTCTCAAACATATCCCAGCTCACAATTGGTTACGCGTAAGCACGAGTTGGAAAAAATTGTATAGAGATGAACACTATTGCACGGTATGAGTATGAAAGAAATGAGATAGTTCCTAAATGTTGCAGCCTCCTAATTATAGATGTGGCGCGCTTCACACCGATCACTAGTACTCTAAATGCACGGCTTCATAGACTCCCTAGGAATCGTGAACTCTGTTCACTAATACCCAATTTGTCACGCACCGAGCCTATACCCTGGGAGGGACTAGCACTCGAGAACCATTGTTGGCCCCAAACGAACCCTTGGCCCGACTTACTCACTCAGCGGAAGACTTTAAGCATTTAGAAAAGAACTCAAATGCAAGATAACTCAACTGTCTCAAACTAAACTCATAATGTTTTAGAAATAAACATTTAACTTAGCCAAAGTGGCAACTCAAATCTGAACATAAGCAAATAACAAGGTAAAGACAAATGAACTAACCAACTGCATATCTATGAAGCCTCTAATAACTGAGATGGAATTCGGGACAAGACCCCCGATCATCCTAACAACTGAAAACTATTAAAGCAATATAAATACGGATCCTCCAAAAAGCAAGGAGGCTCACCACAAGACATTGAATGCTCAACTGGATCAACGAAGCGCTGGATGTTGATCTTGGTTAGCTGTATCTGCATCATAATAAGATGCAGGCCAACTGGCATCAGTACATTGAATGTACGAGCATGCGAGGGAATATCTAAAACCAGACATAAGCTTGAAAGGAACTGAAGAACTTACCTGGCTCAACTGAACTGAACTGATTTCAATATAAAGCAATGTAAATAAATGCAGTATAAAATAAAGCTTTAAAACATGTCACAACCCGAGTCAAGACCCCGGATGTGACACGGCGTACTTGACCCCGAAGGGGTCTAATACAAGTCTCTTAGCATTCATAACATTCGATATATAAAGAAATAGTGTGGAATTTAAAACATATTTACATCCAACAATCAAAACTTATTTATAAAGCAGTGGAATACTAAAGTCTCACATGGCCATCTTAGACAAAACTTTAACAAGACAGGGTCACGGCCTTATAAAATCGAAGTCTTAACAATAGTCTCAAAACATGAAAGAACTAGAAACAATAAAAGCCTTGTCCTCGATCTATGAGGACATACCAAAATATTTCTTGGAGAACTCTAATCCAAGATCCACTAGAGAGAATGCAATCACTTGCTGGAACCTACACTTGTAGTAAAAATAAGAGAAATATGGGTTAGCACACAAAAATGTACTAAGTATGATGACCATGCAAAAACATGCTTAAAAAGGACATTTTGTTTTAAAGTCATGTTTTTATGCCATTTTAGTAAAACTTCATGAACATTGATAGAAGAGGCATAATATAAGTCATAACCAACATACAAGTCACATTTTCACATTTGGTCAAAATCACATATAAACCTTTACATTCACCTTGAGCCTCCACCTCAAGTAACCCTCAAGATATACCTTGTGTAATGTATGGATAGCGTCCCATACCACCACCCACACTAAGGTACTACCTTAAGGTCACCAAATGTGAACTTACCATTCATCCATTCTACCTTTCCACAATAAAGCATTTAAGAGACATAAACATTACATGAGTCACATCATCACATTAAGACCAACATCTAAGACAACTCTAAGTCATACTTGTGCAATGTAGAAGTAGCATACCATACTACTACACACACTAAGTACTTCTTTGAAGTCACCCTAGACAAGGCACATTCATATACAATAAGTCGTGACAAGGAAGTAACTCATAGTACAATCCAAGTACAGCATGCATCGTTATATTTAAGCATATAAGTATTTAAGAGTCAACATTCTTCAATAACATCATTTAGAGGACTTTCATACATTAGTCATTAAGACTTAGAGAACTCACTATGACCTTCTCAAAGCCTATTCATGCAATGCAAGGATTGCATCCCATACTACCAACCACACTTCATAGAACTTCTCAAGAAACCATAGTGCACATCTCACATGATGTGAATAAGCTTTTAACTGACATAGACCATGCTATCTAGATATGGAATCCAGTGTCATGTAACCCCACACTGTAGAAAGTGGTCAACTTGCCTAAGGAAGACCGGTAATATTAGCTTGTATTGAATTGAATCGGCTGGCTAATATCCTATGTGGGAACATAGTTATGGGATAGAAAGATGTTCATTGGAACCCTAGCGTAATGTTGGGAGAGTTTCCATATCACTATATCCACTCGGTGCTTCGCCTACATTCCTATAGAGTATCTCAATCACATTACAACATTGTACTTGAGAAGGCCACCAACATTAGGCCTACCAACCCAAAGCACATAGACATGAAAGGTCACCACCATTAGGTCTACCGATTCAAGGTATATTAAGGATAGCTCATTGATCTTCCTAGAAAGAGCCACCACTTTTAGGTCTACCGTTTCTAGGTTCATCATTTCACACAAGAAGGGCCACCACCATTTGGTCTACCGTTTCAAGGTTTTACATTCACATTAATTTCTAGACTCAACATGAAGGGCCACCACCATTAGGTCTACAGTTTCAAGACATAGCCTAAAATTAACCATTAATCATTTATAGAAAGGCTACCAACATCAGGTCTACCAAAACATTCATTCACTCATTCATGAAAAGGCTACCAACATTAGGTCTACCAAGTCATGTTCACTTAGACACTTACGTCAAGATACATTCATTATTCAAGAAGAGGATTCCCTAGCCTACCAATTCACGATACTTCATCCATGATCACATTCATCAATATAAGAAAAGTATGCCTTAGCCTACCAATTCAAGAGATACAATACAATCAACATAGCTTTAGAAGAATCTCTTCACATTCTATTGATGGTTGTGTAATCAAGATAGAACTTCCAATCCAAGTGTCTACGATCGTACAATAGCAAAGTAACCCAACCAAGTATTGGTGTCGAGTCCCACGGGAGTGGGCTTGAGAATTAATAAAAAAATAAAATTTAGTTCTAATTAGTCATAGGTAAAAACATTTTTGAATACAAATATGTTAAATCTAAGGGGTGACGCAAGCTTCAATTATCAATGGGGTTTGTCACAAGTAAACAAAAACAACAAAAATGCAAACAGTACTAATCAAGGAGATGGGGTTCTTGGGATGTGATAAGAATACGAGATAAATTAAACTATTGGGTGTATGCTTTTGATAATAAATTCGTTGAATATTTGTGACTAGGCTAGACTATAGTGGGGATAAATTCTCTCTCGAGCAACTTACCCCGAATCAACTCGGTTTCTCTCGAACACCGAGTTGCCGCATGAAGAACAACCTCCACCTTAGCCCAATCACTCTCTCGAGATGAGTGTGTGGGAGAAGGACTAGGGTTCACTCTCTCGAGCTGAACCTCATGTCAACCCAATCCCACCGACCATCAATTTAGTAGTCTTAGTTTTACAACCTCTCTCCCGAGCAAGCCGAAAACCCAAAGGTGAAATCGTATTTGTAAGTACAATTTCATTAAGTTCCACCACAACTACTAAATGAAATCACATCTAAACAACAAATAAATCTTCAACAAGCAAGATCCAAAAGATAATCTAACCCATATTCACAAAATCACACCCCAAGAATTGGGGTTTTAGCTACATGTGAAAGAGATAGAAATTTAGACCAATATGAGTTTGAATTCAAATGGGTATGAAGATTTAAGTATCAAAACAAGCCAAGAGTGAAGAATCCACAAGACCCAAGTCCAAATTTTTGGAGTTAAAACCCTTTGAGTATTCAAGTTCTTCAAAACCCTCTCCAAACTTAGAACTCAAAATTCTATATTAAAAATCTGAAATTAAAAAATCTGATGATTAAGCTACAACTCTCAACGAGTATTTATTGTTTTCAAAAATATGTGCTGCAGCGGAACATTCGGCGCCGTCAGTCGGGATCGCCAATCAACTCGGCGATCCGCCCTTTGGTAGGTTTCATTGCCGTCTTGCTCTATCCTTCAGCATTGTCGTGTTTTGGATTATTGGGTGACATAGTACTGCTTCGTGGAACTGCTCGGCAACACGCCGACTGCTCCTTTTCACCACCGATTTGATCCTTTCCTTCAAGGCTCAGTGCACTGGAACAAAAGGTGAGGATAAGACCTTTTGGCGACTCACCAAACGGGTTCGGTGATTCCCAGATCTTCATTTCTTCGTTCTTTCAGTTGCCTTTGCTCCTTTTTGATACGTAGTGTCCATGATTTCCCTCAAACTCCAAATACATGAAACTTAAGGGTTTTCATCAAATATTGAGACAAAATATGCATTTGAGGACACTAATTCTATCAAAATATAGCCCTAAATGAGTCCAATTTGTGGACTCATCAATACCCCCAACTTAAAATTTTGCTTTTCCTCAAGCAAACTCAAGTTCAGTCGTTCAAAAAGGGTGTCTCGAATAGTGCTACACGAGACTCAATCATGAATGCACACAACAAGACTCAATTTACTTATGCAAAAATCAAAAGTGCACTCAAAGATTCAAGTTGTGACTCACCAATATCAAAGAATCTCATATTCACAATACTTACTTGAAATGCAAGTTCAAGCTCAACCAAAGTGTTCAAATGCCCTCACAGAATGAATGATTCCATATTCACACACAATGGTTTGCAATTTAAAGATTCGAAATCAAATGAAATGCTCACACTCTCAAAGATGAACACGATGCATACTTTCACCCATAAGTTTGCCCATATTTTCCGATCAACATTTGTTTCAGCTCATTCAAGATCAAAAAGGTTTTTCCAAGGCTTGTAATGGGACTGAGTGCAAAGGTATGATCATTTAGGCTTAGTGACTTTCATCCTCATAAAATGTGGTGCTCACAATACTTCCTTTCATAGTCTTTCATCATTCTCTTTAGTGCTCATAAGTCATCCTATTATTCACTTTCCATGGATTGTTTGGAAATCCCATTTCTTTTGTAGTTTATTCCACAACTTTCTTTTTCATTCTTTTTCTTTTTCTTTCTCTTTTCTCTCTTTTTATTTTATTTTATATGGAGGGGTTCCATTTTTCTCAAAACCATGGTTAAGATGGACTTTCTTGCACTTCTTGATTTGCCTTCTCTTTTCACCACACCCCCAACTTAGGCTTTTGGCCTAAGTTGGCTATTCAAACAAATCACAACTTCATAAGGATTATGGGTAATGGATAAAGAAAGATTATGATTTCATCAAGTTTATTCCAAAGAAAGGTAAGGCTCAAGGGGTGTTACAAAGAGGTTCACACATTCTCACAAGGTAGGCCACAAAAAGGTATATGTCAAATTGGCTCACACTCTTTAAAGTTGCCTAATATCATATCGAGAGATAGCCTTACTTAGTCAATCAGACCAACGGGGTAAATTCTAGGATCTATCATGCATGTTTCAAAGTAAGCTCATCACACTAGGCATTGACACTATAGTCAAACAAGACTCCACATATTCGCTAGTGTGCAATGATCATCACAAGAGACTCAATTCGATACTAGGCTAGTCATAACGAGATGCAAACAATTCACATATTGCCTATGCAACTTCATTTTACCTCATTGTAGCCTCACATTCATGTTCGTTCGATAATGAGAACTTTTCAAGTCATCGGTATTGATCGGAACCAAGACTTAAATTTTCCTAAAGAGGAGGTGGCAAAAAATTTGGAAGGATCAAAATCATTTTGCAATTTAAAACAAAAGAGCCACAAGCTCAAACATCCACAAAAACAGTATTAACAAAACATTATAGCTCAAAACCCAAATAATCAAACAAAACACGATTAACAAATACCACACAAAAAGTGAGCCTCACCCCACCACAATTAAAAAGCATTTTTCCTCAAATGCAAATAACAGAATATCCAGAATTTAGAATAAAAAAAAAAAAAAAAGGGAGGTAGAGAAAAATCTTGTCTACACAGTCGCTCCATCTGTCTGGGAATCATTGCCCGATGTGTCAGCCTGGATTTGATAATGGCCCCCGGAGCTTCGTCAGAAGATTAAGCAGTAGCTGACTTACTAAGATTGTCCAAGTCATAAGCTGCTGAAAAGGAGTGGATAGGCGTGAAGAATTCACTTCTCCACGAGGGAATAGTGGGGTCTCGGGGATTTGTTCTCTTCTTGGCACTAGGCTTCTTGCCTTCATTACATGTTTTGTGAGGATTTGAATTTTTCCAAAAAAAATTAGCTTTAGTTTGTCGGGGTGGCATATCTCTTCCAGCTACTTTCGGTCTAGCCATTTCTGCAAAGCTTCGAGAAAAAGTTAGAAAGAATTCAGACAAAAGCAAGGCAGTTCAATTGAAGAATCACTTCACCGAACCAGTTGGCGAAGCGCGCAACCACTTAGGCACTTCGCCTACTGCAGTGCATAGAGAGTACAAGGGTGCAGACAAAGGGCAAACTAGAAGTCTTTTGGCGAGACGCCAATTGCGTTCGGCAACATCATGTTTCTCGCTGAAAGTTACAAAATTCAACATCACATTTAGCATTAAATTAAAGGCGATATGAGGATTTTACGTGAACCGCCAAGTGGTTCAGCGATCTCGACCCAGCTTGCCAAATGACCCAACGTGCCTGCTTTCGACCCAACTTCCCAAATTCAACCCGACAACCCTCAAAAACAAAATTAAGGCATGCACAACTCAAATTAGGCTTAGACCCAGTGACAATCATGCAGAACCCACAATTTTTCATCCAATTTAAAGCGCAACCTTCAGGAATTATCTATTTAACTTAGTACGGGCAAAATTTGCAAACCTAACAGTCGAACAAATGTTCTAATCGTACTAGAGAGGCCCAACACACATCATCAAAAATTAACAAATTGAAAATGAGTACAATTTCGATAAAATGAATGTGGGGTTTGAAGTACCAACCTTTTATGCCGATCAAATGGATATTGAGATGCTAGAAAGTAATGTAATCCAACTCGCAGCACAATTCGATACTAAAAATACTCCAAAATTGCAAGAAAAGTAAAACTAGAGTGCAGGTGTGAGTTTCGAAAGATGAAAAAGTGAGGGAAAGGGAATGAGTTTGAATCATTTAAACCTTTGTCTTGGAAAATCATCAAGTTTTCACCCATTCGGCGACATTAGTCCCGATCACCGAACTATTCAGCGTCACGCCAAGTATTCATTTGCTTTGCCTAATTTTACAGAACCTCCAGTTATTATGGGGGTACAAACGGCAATGTCCATTTGGATCACCGACATGATCGGTGATTCGCCAATAATTTCATGTACTCGCCGAGTTTTACAGACTCCAATGTAAATTTGTCTTGAGTCTAACGATAGTCTGGTTCGTGGTTGATGAACGCTTCGGTGATTCGCGGAATGGACCTGTAGCTCGCCATCCTGCACTTGTCAATCACTCTCCACACTTTCACCTGCAAAATCAATAGACTTTTATTTAAAACAGTAAAACTTGGGTTGCCTCCCAAGAAGCACCTTATTTAACGTTGTGGCTCGACGTGGAAATGCTTTCAAGCATGTTCCAGGTACAACACTTCAATCAAGGAAATATCCTGACATTCACCAAAGTATAATTTCAAACGTTGCCCATTCACCTTAAATGCATGTCCTTCTTGCCCTTCAACTTCTATAGCGCCGTTTGGGAACACTCGCATCACTCTAAATGGTCCTGACCATTTCGATTTGAGCTTTCCAAGAAACAACTTCAGTCGTGAATTGTATAGCAACACCCAATCTACCATCTTAAACTCTCTCTTGAGTATCTCAGCATCATGCCATTTCTTCATCTTTTCGTTGTAAAGAGCTGAACTTTCGTAAGCTTTAAACCTGAATTCGTCCAACTCATTTAACTGCTCTACTCTTTCTTTTGAAGTTTTTGCGCAGTCCAAAATTAGAACTTTCAATGCCCTCATTGGTTTATGCTCTAGCTCGACTGGTAAATGGCAAGATTTCCCAAAAACAAATTGATATGGCGACATACCGATTGGAGTTTTATAAACAGTGTGATATGCCCATAATGCGTCATCCAACTTTTGGGACCAATCAGTTTGATTTACATTCACTATCTTAGCCAAAATTCTTTTGATCTTCCGGTTTGACACTTCGACTTCGCCACTTGTTTGGGGGTGGTACGGTGTTGCCACTTTGTGCTTAACCCCATACTTACTCAATGCAGCCGAGAACCATTTATTACAAAAATGTGATCCCCCATCGCTAATAATAGCTAGTGGAGTCCCAAATCTTGCAAAAATGTAGCGCTTTAAGAATTGAACAACACTTTTTCCCTCGTTATTTGAAAGAGTAACAACTTCTGCCCATTTAGATACATAATCCACAGTCACCAAGATGTATTTGTTGCCAAATGAGCTCACAAATGGGCCCATAAAATCGATTCCCCATACATCAAACAGCTCCACTTCTAGAATGGGTGTTAGAGGCAACTCGCGCCTTTTGGACACACCACCCTATTTTTGGCATTGTGGACACCTCTTACCAAACTCATGCACATCTTTGTATAGAGACGGCCAGTAATATCCGCTTTGTAGCACCTTATCTGCTGTCCGGACAACACCATGATGCCCTCCAACCGACGAAGCGTGACAAGCATACATGATCTCCCTAGCTTCCTCTTCTGGGATACATCTTCTGATGATGTGGTCAGCACACTCTCTAAACAAATATGGCTTGTCCCACAAATATTTCTTAACATCGAATAAGAACTTATTTTGTTGGTAAAAGTTCAGTTCATCCGGTATTAATCAGCACACCAAATAGTTTGCAAAATCAGCATACCAAGGGGGCTGTGTGAGGTTTACTGTTAATACCTGCTCATCAGGAAAAACATCCTTTATGTTGATCTCTGTCTCGTCTTTATCCTTGCCTTCCAATCTCGATAAGTGATCACCCACTTGATTTTCACAACCCCTTCTATCCTTAACCTCAAAATTGAGTTCTTGCAATAAAAGTACCCACCTGATCAACCTAGTTTTGGCATATTTGTACGCCATTAGATAATGCAAAGCTGCATGATCAGTGTGAATAATCACCTTAGTATCTAGCAAGTATGCACAAAACTTCTCAAATGCATAGACCATTGTAAGTAACTCTTGCTCGGTAACTGTGTAGTTACGTTGAGCACTGTTTAAAGTTTTGCTTGCGTAGTAAATGGTATGAAAATTTTGATTTCGTTTCTTACCCAACACTACGTCCAATGCCATGCCGTTTGCATCACACATTTCTTCAAATGGCTCTGACCAATCAGGACTAATGATGATTGGGGTGGAAATTAGTTTGTCTTTTAGGCATTTGAAAGATACCATGCATGCATCATCAAAGTTGAAGGTTACCTCTTTTTCTAGAAGTTTGCATAGAGGAAGTGCAATCTTTGAGAAGTCTTTGATGAACCTCCTATAAAATCCAGCATCTCCCAATAAACTTCGAACCCTCTTTACTGATATTGGAGGCGGTAATTTCTTGATTACTTCGACTTTTGCTTTGTCGACCTCCTGCCCCTTTTGTGATACTTTGTGACCAAGCACAATTCCTTTCTTTACCATGAAATGACACTTTTCCCAATTTAAGACTAAATTGGTCTCGACACACCTTTGAAGAACTTGTCCTAAGTGCTCTAAGCATTCTACAAATGAGTCGCCCACAACTGAGAAATCATCCCTAAATACTTCCATTGAGTCTTCCACCATATTAGCAAAGATAGATAGCATGCAAGGTTGAAACGTGACCGGGGCATTACATAATCTGAATGGCATTCGTTTGAAGGCAAAAGTACCATATGGATATGTAAAGGTTGTTTTCTCTTGATCCTCCGGAGCAATGGAGATTTGGTTATAGCCCGAGTACTCATCCAAAAAGCAATACCATCCTCTCTCGGATAGTCGGTGTCACGACTTGAGAGCACCCCCTAGTTGTAACATGGCGTACTCGACCCCGACGGGGTATAATACAAGCCTCATAGCATTCTTGAACATAAGAACATAGGAAAATAGAGAAGAATTAAAACTTTATGTACAATCGAAGATATTTTTCATTAAAATTAAGCGCAAGACTTTCTAGACTTTATATACTATGCCTAAAACCATCTAATACTTTTTAATACAACATTGGGACTTAGCCCATACAAAAGCTTTAACATAAACGATAAGATATAAAAGGAACATGATGGGTTTTGTCCTCGAAACTATGAGGACTCACCAAGTCTTCATCTTCAAGCACCTTAGAAACCTATCCTCCAAGCATAGAACACCAACATCTCCAAAGCCTACACTTTGGTAAGAAGGGAAAAGAATGGGGTTAGCACATTAGATGTACTAAGTATGATCACCATGCAAAAACATGCTTAGAAAGGGACATTTGATTGAAAGCCATGCGTTCATGCCATTTTGGTAAAACTTCATGAACATTGATACAAGAGGCATAATATAAGTCACAACCAACATACAAAGTCACATATTTCACATTTAGAGAAAGTCACATGTATAACCCTTTACCTTCACCTTAAGCCTTCACCTCAAGTAACCCTCAAGCTCTATACCTTGTGCAATGTATGGATAGCGTCCCATACCACCACCCACACTAAGGTACCACCTTAAGGTCACCAAAAGTGAACATACCATTTATCCTTCTCACCTTTACACAATAGAGCATATAAGACACATAAACATCACATAAGTCACATCATCACATTAAGACCAACATCTAAGACAATTCTAAGTCATACTTGTGCAATGTGCAAGTAGCATCCCATACTACTACTCACACTAAGTACTGCTTTGAAGTCACCATAGACAAGGCATGTTCATATACAATAGACATGATAAGGAAGTAGCTCATAATACAATCCAAGTATAGCATGCCTCTTCACATTTAAGCATATAAGCATTTAAGTCAAACATTCATTAACTTTATTAAGAACACCTTCACTCATTAATAGACAATATCAACATTCTTCATTAACATGATCATAAGAGTCCATTCATTCATTAACATTATAAGGAACACACCATGACTCCTCTCAAATGCCTACTTGTGCAAGGCATAGATGGCGTCCCATTCCACCACCCATACTAAGTAGTACATCCTTAAGAAGCCATAGTTCATTAAAATTTTATTGTGGGCTTACCTTAACCGACATAGACCATGTGAGCTTGCCATGGAATCCCGGTGTCACCCTCACCGGATAAGGGATTCCTACTTGCCTAAAGTAGGACCATTGTTCTTTAGCTTAAGCTGATCCACTAGCTAGACCTATGTGGGTACATAGTTTATGGGATAGGGGGATTGCTATTAGATACCCCACCTCAACTCACGAATGAGCATCCATCCCAAGAGATTGCTACTAAGTACCCCGCCTCAACTCCCGGATGGGCACCCACCTCTAACCATATCCACTCGGTGCTTAGCATTATTCCCCACGGAGTACATTACATTCATTACATTAGTGCATTATGGGATAAGGGATTGCTACTAGATACCCCGCCTCAACTCTCGGATGAGCATCCATCCCAAACCCAACATTCACTAAAATGAGATATATGAATTGTTACTAGATACTCCCCCGCAACTCCCGAATGAGTATCCATCCCATCCCAACATTCATTCATTGGAAATCTCATAGATTCAAATATGAGAATAACCTTTTACCTAAGAATCCCATTATCGTTCATTAGTGTAAGATTGAGAATATCCTTTCAATCAACACATCATTATCATTCATTAGAGTATAATTGAGAATAACCTTTCAATAGACTCAACATTCATTAATATTATCGTTAGACTTCATTCATTCATTCATGTGTGTGTGTGAGAATAGCCTTTCACACAATCATCATCATTCACAAGTGTTAATAGAGAGATATCATCCAATCCTAACACAATTAGCTTCTAAACATAATCATCATTCATTCATTTAGATCACACACATGCTTCACATCACATTCAAATATACAACATCATGATATACTTCAATTCCTCACAATATGCCTTCAAGGACATGATAACAATGTACTAGTAACTAAACATTCAATTCGTCACAATATGCATTCAAGGTCATGAAAACAATGTATTAGTAAGTAAACATCTCCACCTTTCAAGTGGATCAATATACAAAGTAAGTAAACACCTCTACCTTTCAAGTGGATCATCAATTCAAGCATAATTCTACTTTAATATGAGATTAGGTCAAACTTGCCCTTTCAAGTCTATCATAACAAATCCTCAATTCATCAACAATTAACCATAATTAGACATAGATGATGATACAATTCAATAATCTAAATCAATCTAAGCATAAATCCATCAACATTCATTCAAAATCATCAAACCCACTTTATAATGCTAAATTTAAGAATTTAGAGAAATCATTAGTTCATAGAGTAAAATCATCTTAAATAATCAATTAAACATCAATATAATCATATTTTATCATTTGAAAACGTTTGATGCAAGAACCCATGAGATTGAGTGAAATCTAGGTTTTTGGTGAATTTGAAATCACTTCGAAACTTCTTTGAAATTGACTCTAGGGTGAAATCTAACCCTAGATCAAGGATCACCATACCTATTATATGAGAATCCACTAAATCCCCTTGAAAAATCTTTGAAAATATTGATGAAATTGACCTTGGAAACTTGAAGTCTTCAATGGAGTTTTTGGGAGAAAGTAGTTTGAGAGGGAGAGTTTTGACATGGGGTTTTGAAGTAATGACTCTAAAATAGTATTTTATTCTAATTATACTCTTAAAATATGTTAATACACCTAAAATCACCGTCCAAGCAATATAAAAGACTTGGGATGAATTTATGAACTCACCCCTAAGTTGGTCGTGCACTTGACAGCATAACAGGCCCAAACGACGACCACGAAACCACGGACCATAGATTGATCTACTGAGCGTGGATTGGATCAAAGACTCAAAAATTGCAGGTATTTTCAGGCCTGATCCACTCCCATGATCCACAAGCCGTAGATTGATCTACTGGCCGTGAATTGGGGTCTGAATCAAGCTGTTTTGATAGCTTTTTTGCCAATGTTGGGGTCCTCCTCAAGGGCCCCTTGGGTGGTACTTGGGGAGTCGTACCCAAACTTTTAACCCCTAAACATGTCGTTCTAAGTACGGGAACCATTTATCTTAGATTTACCCTCATACAATACTCCAAAACTCCACCACAAGACTCTACAACACACTAGCTCAACTCACTAGTTTACGGGCGTTATAATCGTACCTTGACGTTTTACCCCTAAGTTGTTAAACCATGACTCGAGAAAACATCAAACACCATCATGAATCAAGACGAACACAAAGAGAACACACGTTAGGCTCTAGTTTCACTAGTTCATTTTTAGGGTCATTATAGTCGGTCAAGCATTTGATCCATAAAGGGAATGGGGAAATGATTCTTTTCAGTCCATGAGTTTAACTTCCGATAGTCCATGCAAACTCTCCATCCTATCACCAGTCGCAAAGATACAAGCTCTCCATTTTCATTAGGGACAACCGTGACTCCTCTTTTTTTCGGTACACATTGCACTGGACTGACCCATTTGTTGTCTGCAATCGGGTAGATCACTCCTGCGTCCAACCACTTTATTATCTCCTTTTTCACCACTTCTTGCATTGGTGTGTTTAATCTTCGCTTATGTTCAACACTCGGTTTACAATCACTATCAAGCTGAATTTTATGTGTGCAAATGCCTGGAGGAATCCCCACTATATTAGCAATCGTCCAACCGATGGATTTTATATACTTTTTCAGAACGTCAAGGAGCAATTTTACTTGCCAATCAGTTAAGTCAGCCGAAATAATCACCGGCAAGGTGTTATTTGCGCCTAAGAAAGAGTACTGGAGATGCAAAGGTAATACCTTAAGCTCGAGACTTGGTGGTTCTTCGATTGATGGTTTGGCAAGAGGGATTTCTCGATTTTTTAAGTCGATGTTCAATTTAATTGGAGTCTTTGTGAATTCCCCCTTACTTGAAAATGCGGCTACCACTGCCTCTTGGCTTTGAACCTTGAACTCTTCTCCATTAGCCCACACAACTTCAAGGGGTTTTTTGCTACACATCGAATGACTCACACTAGCCACAGCCTCGTCAATCACATCGTCAGCTGAGATTACATGAATGTCACACGGGTGTTTCATTGATTTGCACACGTCAAAGGTGACTTCATCATCATTGACCCGAAATTTTAATTCCCCACTCTCGACATCCACCAGCTCTCTCCCAGTTGCCAAGAATGGTCTTCCAAGATTATAGGAATTTCGGTATCTATGTCACAGTCGAGTATGACAAAATCGACTAAAAAATGAATCTATCAAACTAAACCAAAATGTCATAAAGTATCCCCACCGGCTGTTTGATCGATCTGTCAGCCATCCAGAGTCTCATAATTGTAGCATGTGGTTCACCCAACCTGAGTTGTTTATAAATAGCATACGACATTATATTAATACTTGATCCCAGATCGCATAAGGCTTTTGCGAATTAGAGCAAGCCTATGGTGCACGGGATGGTGAATTCTCCAAGATCATCTTGCTTTTCGATTAACTCCTTCGACATAATCGCACTACAACTGTGAGAGAGACTTTGATCGTCTCATAATCCTAGCTCATTTTTCTTGTGACTAACTCCTTCATGAATTTGGTGTAACCCGACATTTCAAACAATGCTTCAACAAGAGGGAGATTAATAGATAAGGTCTTGAATATCGATAGAAACTTCTTGAACCTTTCATCCCCATTTTTCTTCTTGAGGCGTTGAGGAAATGGAAGAGGTATCTTGGGTAAAGGTTGCTTGATGTTTAGGCATGTTTTGTGTTTCTCCACATCAATTTGCAGCTCCCTTATGATGTTTTGTGGGATGGTTATTTCTTCGGCCTCCATATCTGTCACGACCCGGGAGCACCCCCTAGTCGTAACCGGCGTACTCGACCTCGAAGAGGTCTAATACAAGCCTCTTAGCATTCATTCATCGCATAGACACTAAAACCATAAGGAATTTAAAACTTTCTTTAACAAGAAAAACATTGCATAAAAAAAATAGCAAGCGGAAGACTTTCTAGACTTTATACATGTTGTCTCAAACCATCTAATACTTTAGAGTACAAAATTTTGGGACTAATCACATACACAACTTAAACAATACTAAAAGACATAAAAGAACATATTGAGTATTGTCCTCGAATCTATGAGGACTCACCAACAACTCGGATAAGCACCGTACTAGCCACGGGAATGGAGAGGAGGATCAAGAGTAGCTCCGGTCCCTACATGGTGACATCATGTAGGCAAAATATGTGTTAGTACTTGGAATGTACTAAGTATGAGGGGCGTAACACAACAATAGACAAGGACCCAATCGAAATACAAGAAATAGTTTCATAGGCATTATGAATAGCAATATGAGGATGCATGATCAAGGTGA